>MPNW01001630.1:0-2500 GCA_011800805.1 Hirudo medicinalis
TATTATTGTTATTATTTATTGTCATCTTTTGTGATTAGTTCCTACGAAAGTTCACAACAATCAATGACGTGTAATAGCATTTCACAGCGATTATCAAACTTAATGTCATCTCCTGTTTCAATTGTTTCGATCACATTTTAACGTCGACGACAGTTTTGAATGTAATTTTATTAAACAATTTTAAACGTTAAAATTTAAATTATTAAATCATTATTTGTGTGATGCCTAATATTGTCAGTAGTGGTTTTTATCATTTTAATTTACAGAAGACAACAAAGACAAGGAGCAGGGAATGAATGTTTACGCTCACAAACAAATGTCCCTAATAGAGCCTCTCGTGGTTCAATTCCCGCTGTGGTACTCGAGTCATCAATTCGATGAGTCGTCCAACCTCTCCCTTCATCTTTCTGCTGATTCATCCATCCATAGTGCTCCGTCCATCCCTCCATCCATCGATGCAAATGCAGATCATCCAAATCATCCACCATCAGCAACTCAGGTAATAAGATACGCCAAGCATTACGATCTTCGAATTTATTTTTGCAGAGCAACCGCTGTGAAAACGCATTTAACATTCCTTGCTGACACGCTCCATTGAAGACAACAACCTTGATTGATTGATTGATTGACCGATTGACGGGTTGAGCTCCTGTTCAGTCCATTTATTTCAAACTGGGATAAGCCCTCGTAATCTCGTTAGACATTTGGTTAGACATGTTGGTGACGAACGTCTGACGGACAGCAACGAATGAATGGCTTTTGACAGGTTTAAAACTTGTGTCATCCATTTTGCATTCAGCATGTGGCTTATTTCAAAGTCTTTCATGGATCACTTTCATGGATGTTCGAACAAAAATGGTATGATCCGTTGAGATGATAGAAATTATGATTATTTTTCTTTTTATTGTTATGCGGACAAATTGTGTGCTCAGCAGGGTAACACGATACCCCAGTGCTAATTAACTTTTCATTCTTAACCATGTTTGCCTGCAGTACCTCCTTATCCGCCCATCCATCCATCCATCCATCCATCCGTCCATCCGTCCATCCATCCATCCGTCCATCCATCCATCCATCCATCCGTCCATCTATCCATCCATCCATCTATCCATCCATCCATCCATCCATCCATCCATCCATCCATCCGTCCATCTATCCATCCGTCCATCCATCCATNATAATAATAATAATAAATAGTAATAATAATAATAATAATAAATAATAATAATAATAATAATAATAATAATAATAATAATAATAATAATAATAATAATTAATCGATTCCTTCCAATTATGACTGGCCGGGTTCCGGTATCGACGTCGTCGTTGTAAAGAAAAACCAAAGAATGTTTGTGATTCGAAGAAGCAGAGAATTAAAGTTTAAATTGTGAACATTTGAACGTCGTGTCGTTGTGTCGTTGTTCGTGAGCGATATTGAGTTATTATTATTGATTAATATTATTGTAATAATAATAATATATTGTATATATAATACTATAATTATTATGCTACTATCATTATCATCATTGTTTGGTAACTACGCTTAGAGACTAACTACCTATATCGCATACTTCATATCGCAACCACACCGACCACAACCGTCGCAACCGCTTCGACCGCACCTACTAAACGCTGTGTTTTTGTTGCCAGGAAAATGAAGAATTATTAGCTTTGAGATGATTTATCCAAATTAAATAAAATATGGATTATGAACTTTTTATTATTTATTATCATTAATGGAGAATATGGATTTTTATTTCCGAATTATCGACTGATTTTAGTGAATCATTTCGAATTAAGTTTAAAAATTTAGATTTCCAAGTCTACGATGATGATGACTACGACGACGACGACGATGATAATGATGATGATGACGACGACAACAATGATGATGATGATGATGATGACGACAACAATGATGATGATGATGACGACGACAACAATGATGATGATGATGACGACGATGATGATGATGTTTGAAATATGCTTTCGAACTTGGAGGCTGGAACGCCCCGGGCTAAAAAAATAACAATGGCAACAACGACAATAAATAATATTTTATTATAATAAATATCAATAATATCATTATAATAAATTATTACAAACAGTTGCGTTAATATGTCGTAATAATATTATTAAATAATTTTTATCATCGCTATTATCATTAGTATTATCATAATTACTATTAATGTTGATATTAATATTATTATTATTATTATTATTAGTATTATTATTATTATTGTTGTTGTTGTTGTTGTTGTTGTTGTTGTTGTTGTTGTTGTTGTTATTATTATTGTTATTATTGTTATTCCTTTACATCTGACAGTAAATTGTTACTTGCTCCACAGTCACTGCTGACAGTTTCCTCGAGAGACCACGAAACACTTCGGCAATCAAGGGCAGGGACGCCACACTAAGGTGCAAAGTGTCAAAGGGTGGAGTCATGTGGATGAAGGACACCATACTCCTCGGATTCGGTAAGCTGGGTTGGGGACAATTG
>MPNW01001630.1:5000-10789 GCA_011800805.1 Hirudo medicinalis
TCACTCAATTATCCGTCCACTCATGTTACCAACGGATCCATATGTACGGGTTTACGTGGTCCATTAGACCTCCCTACCTGTCCATCCTTATCGCTTCCTTATCTGGAGGTGGAAAAGTGGACCACGTTCAGCTAATTAGTACCGACTGGATGGATGGATGAACTGGTGGATGGATGGGTGGATGGATGGATGGATGATGGATGGATGGATGAACTGGTGGATGGGTGGATGGATGGATGGATGGATGGATGAACTGGTGGATGGATGGGTGGATAGATAGTATATTTCTACAGATAGAACCTTTCAAAATTTCCATGCCATGGCGCTAATGGCTGACGGCGGCAGGCGTCAATTTGGCGCTAGATTGCTGAGATCCGTAGCTTATTAACTCACCATTAGCCATGCAACATTTTCTCAAACGCGAAGGTGACGTGTTCAAAACCTGACACGGATATCATAGCAATTCTTGAAGCAATTACTCATCGTCGTCGTTGTCGTCATCGCCATCTTAATCATCATCATCATCATCATCATCATCATCATCGTCGTCGTCGTCGTCATCATCATCACAACCACCATCATTTGCCTCATCATCGTCGTCATAGTCTTAAATTTAGTTCATAATTTTGCGTAATAAATATTCTCGTTCAATGTCAAAACAATATTTAATACGCTGGCTATAAATAACATGGAATTCTTTCTTGGAGCCAATCAGAGCTCAGGGATTTGGGGCAAGGGGTGTGCCTAATTGACCAATGGTGTTTGAGGGCTTAGGGGAGTAAATATGGTCCCTGTTGGATACTTTGTTACTTTGTTGTCGATGGATCCAAAGAAGAGTTTGTGGAGTTGCACTTTGGTTGAATTTTGCAATCAGTCATTTCAATCAAGCTATCGTTCAATCAATCGACAGGTGGATTTAATCCAAAGAATTACATTAATTCATAAATTCACTCAGCACTCACTCACTCACTCACTCACTCACTCACTCACTCACTCACTCACTCACTCCCTCCCTCACTCCCTCATCTCCACGCAGCAGTTGTGATTGAAAACGTATTTCATGGGTCGGTTGAATTTACGATCTTCGGACATAAAACTCTCGTTAGCTATAAATAACCGCACCTCGGGAGGTCCAGTTTTTAAGGGCCACACGCACACACGTCCGTGGATCGTACAGAAATGCCCCAGAAATGGCCAAGGGTATCGTGGCTAAAATCTTACCAGCGCAGCAGCCGCATTCAACATCGTCACGATGACTTCTTTAGCATGCGTCACCATTGTCGTTACCGTTATCATCTTAAAATTTATGACGTTTCATTTACCGTCGTCATCATCACCATCGTCGTCGTCAACATCATCGTCGTCATCGTCATTGTCGTCATTGTCGTCGTCGTCATCATCATCATCATCATCATCATCATCGTAGCTGGGAATCCGGTTGATCCGTTCTTAATCATCATCGTCCCCACTTCAATGACTGGTGAGTTCTTCTCACAAGATCAAGTTTCAATCGTATTTGTAGACCGACTGAGAGGGTATATTTTTTTTGGGGGGGGGGGAGGAGGGAGGGAGGGAGGGAAGGAGGGACGAACTCCCTCCACGATCATTTATGTAGCGCTGCTCACTAACCTGAGCTTTAACCATCCTTAGACGGACGCCCTGTCCTCCCTCTGGAAAGGTTAATCTTCCCCCCCATGCGCAACTGCCATCCCATCCAGGGCTAAAAGGGGTAGTATTTCATGACGACAGAGGTGCGTGCGTGGATAACACGATATTCCTGGCCGCCAGGGTCCCCTTGCAAAGCAGGAGTTGGAGAGTCACTTTCATTGGAGGCTCCCACGCTGGCGAAATTATTAATAATAATAAAATAAAGGTAATAATAATAATAATAATGATAATGATAGTGATAGTGATAATAATAATTATAATGGTATTGATAATGTTAATAATGATAATAAAAATAATAATA
The DNA here is from genome assembly GCA_011800805.1 of Hirudo medicinalis. Taxonomy (NCBI): domain Eukaryota; kingdom Metazoa; phylum Annelida; class Clitellata; order Hirudinida; family Hirudinidae; genus Hirudo; species Hirudo medicinalis. The sequence continues at coordinate 6,970 of MPNW01001630.1, forward strand.
ATAATAATAATAATAATAATAATGACAATGATATTAACTTACGATGATGCATTCATAAGCAGTTTATTTCAATCAGTCGATATTTCAATCACTCGATACTTCAATCATTCAATCGGCGGAGTTGAACAGGGTCGTGTAAGTCGTAAATCTTGTCGTGAGACGAAGGATCAGTTCTTATTTTTCCACATGGAATGCGGAAGGAAATCGAAGGTTGAGGTCGATCGTCTGATGGAGCTCTGAGCTTTCGTCTGAGATTTGGTTGAAGATTGTTTGTCGGTGGGTGAATGGATGGATGGGTGGATGATTGGGTATATGGGTGGATGGATGGATGGATGGATGGATAGATGAATGAATGAATGAATGAGTGGGTGGATGTATGAATGAATGGGTGGGTGTATGAGTAAATGGATGGGTGGGTGAATGAATGGATGGATGGATGGATGGGTGGGTGGATTAGTGAATGGATGGGTGGGTGGATGAGTGAATGGGTGGGTGGGTGGATTAGTGAATGGATGGGTGGGTGGATGAGTGAATGGGTGGAAAAATTAATTGTAGGATTGATTAGATAGTTGCTAAATGGACTTGATGGACGACTTCCTTCAAAATTCATGGCGATTCAACTCCTCAGGCCGCTGATTAGTCGTGTGACTGACTGATTGATTGTTGATTGATCACGAATGATTGACTCGTGATTGAACTTCAATCAGTCGACCTTATGTTTGATCCCTCAACTACCAAGTTGACCTCACACTCCCCAACGAACCAAACAAGTCCTTGATCTTTTCGGCAATTAACTGTGTTTCTTAAGGGAGGAACTCTGTCTCTGGGTGGCTCTGACCTAGACTTGTGGTCACATCCAGCCGCAAGAGAAGGTCTTACTTGGATTTCTGATGAATTTCTCATCATTTTGATGTATGGAGGAGGAGGAGGAGGAGGAGGGAGGAGGAGGAGGAGGAGGTAATCATGCAAACGGCGAATGACATCACTGGCAACATTTTAAGAAAGCAAAAGTTAGCCAACGACTGATTGAAGAATAATCATTCATGATGACGATTGAGACGAGGACTGTTATCGATGGAGTTGCTGTAATTATTGTCATCCGATATTTGCATAGGTGCCACGCTGGTCGTCAACACATCCATTGATCGATTGACATGTTCGATAAGAGAGTCCAACGTTTACCTTTTCCTGCTCTTAAATATTCGGTCCAAACGTCGTAATAATATATGTAATAAGGCCTAATAATATATGTTAATTCCGTGATGATGACCCGACGACCGTACCCTACTCGGCCCGCGGGCAATGCTCCCCTACCCCATTGTAACGCTAAGGATCCAAGTAACCCGATACCGTTCCAGGTATTTGTGCCTGCTGGATTTTTCTCGCACGCCATTGGACGTGTGTGTGTGACGTCAGGGCGATTAGCATAATTTATGCTAACCAACGTCATCGTCTTTCGTCTCTGTTACTTTTTGATTATAATTATTATTATTATTATTATTATAATTATTTTACACGTACGTGGCTCGAATCGCACCTGCTCCTGGAAGAAACAAATGAATGCTATCACGGAAATGTTACCATTACTATCGTCGTCATCATCATCATCATCATCATCATCGTCGTCGTCATCATCATCGTCATCATCATCATCGTCGTCGTCGTCGTCGTCATCGTCATCATCACCACCACCATCGTCATCATTGTTATCATCATCATCGTCATCGTCGTCGTCATCGTCATTATTATTAATATTGTTATTATTATCGGATGATGACGCTTGCCCTGATGGTGATTATTCTCGCAGGGAAAGTGGAAACGCCATTTTGTCACGTGACACTCGAGAAGAATGAAATGTTTAATGCTTTCTGGTGGAAACAGCAAAACAAAAAAAAAGCAGACACATCCTGTTTCAAAGCATCATCATCATCACCACCACCACTATCAGCATCATCATTATCATCATCGTCGTCGTCGTCGTCGTCATCGTCATCATAACCAACACCACCACCACCATCATCATCATCATCATCATCGCCGCCGACAAGTATTAAAGTATTATCGTCCCGAGGGGTCTCATTCCCCTCACTATCTACAATCTAGAAACAAGCACAGAAAACAGATTTCTTAGGAAAACAATCGTCCCGATCAAGCCACACACGGACGGAGGGAGGGAGGTCAGACGAGGAATGCAGGGAGGCAGAGGAACAAGAAGAGCGATGATGCAAGAGAGAGCATTTAGATCCATCCTGAAATCGTACGCTCCAAACAAACAAATAAGCCACAAAAACTGACTGGAGTCGAATATCTTTGGTGGCATGGGCGATAATGAAAAGAACTTTAAAGCATCGGAAAATCGCGCGGAAATGTACTAACGATAATAGGGGAACGTCTTGTCGCTGCTGTAAGGACAGAGAGTGTGGTAACTATCGCTCAGCGATAAACTCCTCGTTATCAAGTCGTGTGCGGCCATGTTGGATCATGACGTCATTTATCTTTACAGGTGTCCACTTCCTGCTCGGCCAGACGTGTTCTCTCGAGTTTTTCCACAAAATTCTGAAATAAGATTTCAAATCTTGAGAAATATTTCTGATTGAATGATTCTTTTCAGTAACTTAAAGCCAGGCTCACAAAGACTAATTTGTATTGTTGATGATTAATCACAATTTCCAGTTGTATTGTTGATGATTAATCACAATTTCCAGTTGTATTGTTGATGATTAATCACAATTTCCAGTTGTATTGTTGATGATTAATCACAATTTCCAGTTGTATTAACGTCAAATAATATGTTTTTCCATCGCCATTTTCTTCGCCATTTTCTCATTAATCGTGATTTCGAGGTTGAAAATAGACTCGAACCAGGTCGAATAATGAACCTGGAAGTGGATACGAGCAGACCATTGTTTCAAAGTTGTTACGAACGTCGGCGTCGAGTTACGAATTTCAATCTGGAATATTTTAATCTGCCGTCACTTCATTAGTCCGTCCATCCGTCCATCCGTCCGCACCCATCAATCCCTCCACTCTTCATTCTCCATATTCCGTCCATCCATCCATCCATCCATCCGACAGAAATAATAAATAGCGGATTGATTGATTGACGGCTATTAAAAACTGGAAGAAAAACACTCTCCAGCCTGTCCACTGAAAATAGCAGAGGGAAAAGGGGAGAGAGAGGATGATGGAAAGGAGAGAGGGTGATGGAAAGGAGAGAGAGGGTGGAAGGAACCTGTTTGTTCCTTTGATGTTTGGCTGTTGATCTGTGTCTATGCATAAGTAATTGGGCGGTGTTTGTTCATTCCTTCTCATCTTACGATTTTTGTGCTCCCCACCCACACACACATACACACAGTCAGTCATTTCAAAGAAGTTTTATCTGGGTTTTTGGTCTGACACGGTCTTGCTGGCAGTCTTATGATTTTGTTTTGAGCAACGTAATAATAATAATAATAATAATAATAATAATGATGATGATGATGATGATGATGATGATGATGATGATGATGGTGGTGGTGGCGATGATGATGATGATGATGACAAAAATAATAATAATAATAATAATTCACATGCAATAATTTCACATTACAAGCAACATCACATCATCCTCTCTAATAATAAATACTAATGTTGTTTGAGTGGCACGCTTCAATATTGATGACGTTCAAAAATATAATCATTCAAATTCTTGAGCAACCTCTAACACATCACAAGTCGTAGCAATCATAATATTATATTATTACAATCATAATATTGTATTATTACAATCATAATATTATATTATTACAATCATAATATTATATTATTACAATCATAATAT
>MPNW01001634.1:18617-28617 GCA_011800805.1 Hirudo medicinalis
ATTCATCTTTGGTTATGTTCACTGACTGTTCTGCATCGCACCGATGTCTGTCTTCACTTAATTATTATATTATATTATATTTTATTTACTTGTAATAACGTCTATGATGACGATGATGATGATGACGACGACGACGACGATGCTGACGACGACGAGGATGAAGATGATGATGATGATGATAGCGATGGATATAATCTGCTCCAACGATGATGAAAGCATTGTGAAATTGTAATTATCTTTTATAAAAACAAAACTTCTTTCCATCGCTGACAACAGCGTCTCATTGTTCCAAGGTTTGGACCAGGGATAATCATGGACCATCATCCTTTGTGACCAGGGGGGCTGATAATATGTCATTACGAAGGTCATTCAGTGTTAAATGTTAATTATCTTTAGGTACAGGCCCCCGGCTCGAGATTTTAGCATCGATTCAGTGACAGACGCAGTCTTCAACGAGTTTTTGCGCTACGATCCAAAACTTGAGTTGAGATCTCACCGGCCCCAGTCGACAAATCAAAACTCTTTCTTCAAGCCAGGCTCAGGAACCCCGCCTCGGCGATTGGACCCCGTCAACGAAATGGTGCCCAGGGCTCCGCCCATCTCAACACCTCGCTCCCATAGGAAGGACAGCATTGAGGGTCATCATACTCCTGTGCCAAATAAGCTTTCTCCTCAGCATAAACACGAGGTGAGCGGTGTTTCCATCGGATAATTGGTACTTTAGCATTGCAGTTATCATTGAAATACTGACTCTTGGCAAAAAAAAAGAAACTCAGTTGAACCAAAAGTTTTCTTTTTCTTTTTTGGAGTACTCAAAATGATTTGCTATAAATAAACCTATAAATAAAATATACAGATCAATAAACCTTCCACTTTGTGTTCCATTAAATGGTAATACCTTTCAAGGCTCCTGATACGGCAGACCCGATAGGAGTGCACAAATCTCCCGTCAGTAACAAGAGATATTCAGACGCCAACTTCCATCGCCAAAGTCAGGAGGCTACGACTCCTTGCCCCATCGACACATAAGGCGCAACCACCATCAACAACAACAGCACCCATACCAAGGTCAACAACAACACCAAGGTCACCAAAAGCTCACGAAATCAGCCCAACTCAATCAAGAATACTCGGCCAATCTCCTCCAGCCATACATGAGGCACCATTCTTTCAGCTACCACGAGGGAAACCAGAAAACAGGAGACGACTCCATCTCCTGTAGTCGAAGTTCAGAGAACGTCATGGATTTGGATCAACGCAGGCCTTGAACTCGAGACATCGAGCTCCCAGGAAATCCCTCAATGCTGATCAAGAGTGCATTTTGGCCACCGGTGTCGTGCAAATTTATGTCTCCGTGGCGTAATGGTTCATTCTTTTCTCGGTCGTTCCGAAGTGTAATTACTAATTGTTAAGTAATTAATGTCTTTATTAGTTTTCCTTATTTTTATTATTAAATTGTATATTATCTTTGTTATTAAGTTTTATTATTAGTCGTGATTTTTTTTTATTTACGAGAGATTATCAATGATGCACCTCCACTTCCCAGCGGAGTAAAGTTGGATTAAGATCATGGATGCGCAGGATGGCAGTGTTGTAGTAATAATAAAACAATAAAGGTGGTCTTTCATACATAATTATGTTAGCTATCCATAATTACTATCATAATTAATAATATTTAAGGCATCTTGTGGACATTCACACGCTGAAATCCAGAGGCTCGAAAACCTCACTCAACTGTTTCTGTGCTCCTGGAAAATGTTCATAAGCACGCAATTCTCCATGACGCTTAAATTTTTCAGAGGATTTTTTGCCAGCCCCTTTCACCTCCTCGAAGGTATGTCGTGACCTTTTCAGCCCCCGAGGATATCCCTGGCACAAGAAAAGGAAAGAGATTAGCGCTAATCCTCACAGCGCTATCTTTGGCCGTGCTCATCAAATGATACGAGAAACGGATAAGAGCAGAACTGATTCCCGTTAATCCAACCTACATTCCCTCATTTCGTCTAATTTAATTACCTTTTCTTTAACGGACAAATTGTTTTTATCAATATTTTTAATGTTTTCCTGCATTAATAATGTGATCGAAATTTACGATTTTTCGTTTGCGATGATTCTAACATGTATTGATTCTCTTTGAAAAACCGTATTAACCTATGTCAACGTGGATGGCGATATGCAAATTTTGTGAACTCAAACCTCGAAAACAAACCAAAAAAAAAAAAATCTTGAAGTGGTGCGTGAAGTATAAAATGGCGGGAAGGTGTGATTTCCTTTTCAATTTTTTCCACTCCTTTCTATCGTCTAGTCGCTTTTTTGGCTTCTGGAGTCGTCAGCACGTGATCGTGATTCCTGTGCAGAATTCTTCATTTCGTGATCAGCCGGCCTGCTGTGCCGATTAATTTCGTGCTTTTCATATCATTTTCCGTTCCTTTATGAAATATTAAATATTAAATTAAATTATTATTTTAAATATTTCCAACTCTCTGGTCGAATGATTCGATTTAGTAAATTTCCTGCAGAAATTCTTAAGTTTTAAGACGTGTCGTCGTCCTTCGTGTATTTGGTTTATTTCCCACTTTCGACATTTTTGATGCCTAAATCTTCGAAAAATATTTACAAAGTAAAAATTTTGTGTATCAAAATAGTTTCTTTTCTGCATTATTATCCTTATTTTTTTTTTTTTACATGCAAAATTCGAGTTTTAAAATGGCCATATTTTAATTAAGACACGCGAAGGAGTGCCAATATTCTGAAGCGAATTTCAATGGTTTTTTTTTTTTCATCTTTTTCGTGTTATTTCATTTGTCGTGAAATTTTATTTTTTGAATATTGTGAGACACGGAAAATATTTTGATGAAGGTTCGCTGACTTTTGAAGTGCAGAAAAGGAGTAATTCATTGAAAAATAAAAACAATTCCACAAATTGTAAGGAATGCTCTAGAATATTTCCCAAAGGGATATGTTTCTTCTTTAATGGATTTCAGTAATGAAAAGTCCAGGGATTAGCCAAGAAGAAATAAAAGGCGCATCTTTATTATTATTATTATTTTCATCGCCAGACAAAAGAAACTAAAAGCAGAAGTAAAATTAGTTTCGTTCAACGTTTAAAAACCATTCGATTCTTGTTTATCATCACCAACTCATACGCAGTAGTCATAAAACTGTATCATTCTTTTGCAGAACCAAACTTCTCATTATCTTGAGAATAAGTAGCCGAGACTCCACCAATGGAGAAGGAGAAGAATTTCTTTTGCGTCTGTGTAATTTTAAACTAAAACAGAGCTAATAAGTGATAAAATTCACCTATTTTAAACCAAATATTTACATTGTTACGAATAAAACATCGAAAAGGAAACATCACTGCTTCTAAAGGTCTTTGTAAACACCTTGGATCGGATGGTTTGATCTGTGTTGAAAACAACGGTTTTTATGGCCGTATTTAAATTGTCAGAAATCGAAAATGCATGAACTTAGAATGAATTGCAAGCGCAAGCCTCTGAGGCCTGTGAGATTTGATGCCGCCAAAAGGAGAAGGTTGTCGTGGAACTCATTCGATGGGATCGACATAAGCTCCTCAGCCAAAAGAGATTTGAATCTGGCACCGGAGAAGGAGATTCTGGAAGAAGAAGACCTGCAGACGACGAACGAATCGGAGCTTTCAAAGTCTATTTCTTTTCGAAAAGCGAGGAAAAAATTAGTAACTGACGACAAGCTCCAGCGTTTGATCAACAAATGTGATTTCTACCTCACTGTACTCAAGGAATTTCCAAAACAGCAAAATCTTCTGGGGGTCGTGGGCAAATTTTACATCTGGCCTTCCGAACCATCTGCCACTCTGAGTGTTTTCTTCCGTCATATGGCTCACAATGCCAATAAATTCTGGTTCTATGTGGACAAGTCGAATGGCGACCATTTCGTTTTCGTAAAGATGAGTGATTTGTCGGAGTTGTTTCTTGTAGAAGACACTGAACATCCGTCCATGTCTGATGGAACGTCGAAGAAACGCACCGACAAGGTTTTTTGAATTTATCACGAATGCTGTGAATTTTAAATGTTTAACTTTAAATGTAAGACAATCCAATGTCTTGGACGAATTTAACAATCACTAATATATTGTTTTTTTCCTTGAAATGTTGTAGCTGGCATGAATGACTGATTGAATGTTTGTTGTTAAAAATGTGTGTTGCCTTCCTATTATTGGTGACCTTAAGCACATGACTTTTAAAAATTCCAATCCTTTGGATTGGTTATTATTATTATTATTATCACTGCCATCATTAATAATATTGGCAATAGTCTCATATTTATAATATTCCCATAATTTATCTTCATAGAGCTTCATTCAACTCCCAAATTGTATTCTCAGTCCGTTTCATTGATCTTATTTTTTTACAGAACATTTACTTCAACATAAAATGCAGCCTATCCCCAGAAGTCCTCTCCTCCCTCCAGCCGAAAGACGTCGTCCTGAGGAAGAGCTCGGCAGAAGACGAAGAAGGAGCGTTTTGGATCGAAGTTTGTCTCACAGAGGCCGTCATTTTCAACCACTTGAGGGACATGTCACTCAGGAGGATCAACTCCGACCTCCAGGTCATCATGAGCCACTTCTGTGGAACAAGAAGGCCCGGTCAGTTGGTTGAGATGGATGGCGTTGTAGTTGTTTTTATGTTGTAGTGTATTTGTGGTTTTGTGGTTTGATTGATAATAATAATGATGATAATAGTAATAATAATAATAACAATAATAATAATAATAATAATAACAATAATAATTATAAAATAATAATAATATTAACAATAATAATAATGATAATAACAATAATAATAATAATAATAACAGTAATAATAAGTATATATTTATATAACATACCGTAAGCTTAGCCATCAGGGCATTAGACCATTTTCCTAATACTGCCCCCCCCCCCCCATGGTGCTTGGTGCCAGGTGATTTGGGAACCTGCCGAGGTCTGCAAAAATTATCCTACGAAAGAATTGAAATTGTTACATTATTCCCTGTAAATTAAAATTGAATATATAAATTAATTACATAACAAATAAAGAATTCTGCCAAGACCAATTAGACAGCCATATCACCTCATGTAACTGTACAAACACTTCAGAGGTCCAAAGGAAGAGGCAGTTGATGGCCAAGAGCGACGACCTCGACGACCTTTATGCCGAAATCCAGAAGCGGAAAGTCCCGGCCGCTCCTTCGTCCTTTCGGGGCACCCAGCCGGACAACCTGCGGCCGCTCCTGAGGGACTACCAGAAGGCCGCAGTGAGGTGGATGCTGGAGAAGGAGGGTGCCTGGGAGGACCGACGTGGGGACGAAGACGGACATTTTGGTGACTGCTTTATTTTGAGGAGTGATTTTGAGTGGATGGATGGGTTTATGAGCTGGAGGACAAAGGGGGTTTTAAGTAGAGCTTTTAAGGATTACATTGCAACTATGAACTTCTGGAGTTGTAAGTTGGCAGGATTTTTGAAGTAATCAGTTTTGGTGTTGTTGGTGAGTTTGCAATTATTATTGTTGATATTATTATTATTGATATTAATATTATTACTATTATTATTATTGTTATTATTATTATTACTGTTATTATAATGTTGTTATTGTTATTATTATTATCATCATCATCATCATCATCATCAGATTCATCAACATTCTACAAAGAACTGAAACTTTACGATGGAACCCTGGTACACTTCAATGCATCGATGGGCATGTGAGTTTAATGCTGTAATCCATATTTTCATCGTGACATTCACTGTCAATGCTATGAATGTTTTCCTAATATGCATGTAATAGTTACAACTGGATTATTATGCATTACAAATTATTCATGACTTTTCTCTCGAAAGATTGTGCAGGGAGAGACCTATCATGAATAGGGCCAGCCTAGGGGGCATACTGGCGGACGAGATGGGACTCGGGAAGACGGTCGAAGTTTTGGCGTGCATCCTTCTCAATCCCCGGGTCAATCTGCCTCCGCTCACAAAACTGCCGACCTTGCAACTGAAAGACCGCAAAGCGATTAACGCAACGAAGGTATATTAAGCTCTAAATGCGAGCTTAACTATTCTCGGTACTTGTGAGTAACGGAGGATAATGAAGGCAATTTGTTCCACAAAACAATCAGAAGCAGTCGCAAAAGTCTCCAAAGAAGAAGCAGTACGTCCTCAAGCACGGAGCCGTCGTAAAAAAATCAAGCTCTGCAGAGCAGGTAGCATCCTCCTGCTTCTCCTCCTCCTCCTCCTCATCATCATCTCCTTGTCACCTTCCACTGTCACCTCCGCCATCGTCGTCGTCGTCGTCCTCATTTCCTCCATGTCTGGATGGTTCCGAAAGCTCTCGAATGCCCAACACCTCGGAGCACAGCTACGCAAAAGTATCGAAACACGCCAGCCCCGGTAAAAGCCCGAAAAGCAAAAAGCAAAAGGACCCCGTGGAAACGAAAAGCGCACTCGGGGACATCGACGGCCTCAACCACTTTCCGTTCCTCGGGGTCCGGGAGCCCGAGGTTTCTTCGGGGGACGGGAGAGCCGAAGGAGAATCCGAGAAGGCGGCCGAGTGCATTTGCGGGGGGGAGAACTTCGAGGAGAAGAAGAAGTCCAAGAACGGAAATCTCGACAAGATCGTCGTGACGTGCCAGAAGTGCGGGTCGGGTCAGCACGCGGGCTGCGTGAACTACGACCTCGGCGACCCCTTCAGGGGCTGCTACCTTTGCCCTCACTGCCACGTTGCCGAGGTGATGACGACGTTGTCATAGTAACTGTTAGATCTTAAGGGTAGCGATGAAAATGATAATGTACTCGTAAATAGTATTTCTAATGCTCGGATTCATTTTGACAAGAGATGTTTAAGTCGTTCCCTGTGACGACCTTATAATGATAAAATGAGACTGTGGTTGGGGTTCATTTCATAAATTTCACTCGGTCATAAATTCAGTGCCATGGCATATTACGTTTCACGAGTTCAGATCCCCGTCCCGAGCGGTGCAACCCTCATCGTGGCCCCGAGCTCCATCCTCCACCAGTGGATCGACGAGATACTCAAGCACGTCTCCAACGATGCTCTCAAAATATTCGTGAGATTCCTCCAGTTTTTGTTATTATTATTATTATTATTATTATTNTCGTGGCCCCGAGCTCCATCCTCCACCAGTGGATCGACGAGATACTCAAGCACGTCTCCAACGATGCTCTCAAAATATTCGTGAGATTCCTCCAGTTTTTGTTATTATTATTATTATTATTATTATTGAGCTAATCAAGCAATCAAAAATGAAACAAAAAAGCAAACAATCACGTAAAACACAGCAGAAAACAACAAATATGACATCTGCTGACAACCCAGGATGTATTTAATACAAGTTTGAGATCGTTACCAATTATGTAATAATAATAATAATAATAATAAATTATGAATAATAATAATAAATTATGAATAATGCAGGTGTACAGCGGCGTCCACAAGCAGGGCTTCGTTCAACCGATGACCTTGTCTCGGCAGGACATCGTCATGACGACCTACGAAACGCTCAGAAAGGAGGTGGACTACGTGGACCTCCCCCACACGAGCAGTGAGTGGCTTGCCTTGCGCACCGAGATGCCCTCTGTGCCTATTGGTCGAAAGACAATTTCTATTTATTTTGAGTTGTTGTTGTTTTTTGTTTTTTTGTATTTTTTTGTTTTTTTTTAAATTTATTTATCGTTTATTTACCGCTTGTTTTCTTTCGAATCAGGCGAAGGGCTCAGGAAGTTCAGATTCCCAAAGAGATTCATGGCCATTCCGAGTCCCATTGTGGCCGTGGAATGGTGGAGGGTGAGCGATGATGAAGATAATGTCAATGCTGATGATGATGATGATGATGGTGATGATGGTGATGGTGATGGTGATGATGATGCTGATGGCGATGGCGATGGTGATGGTAATGATGATGACGGCCAATTATTTTCAGATTTGTTTGGACGAAGCTCAGATGGTCGAGTGTACAACTACAAAGGTGTTGATCTCCTATCACCATTTGTCGTCGGATTTATTGATAATCAATCCGTCACAACATTTTCACAACATTTTATCTTTTATTGATTAATTATTTAACTAATCGATTTATCAATTCATTTGTTCAATTTGCAGACTGCAGACATGGCCTCCAGACTCACCTGCATCAACCGCTGGTGCGTGACGGGCACACCTGTCCAGAGGGGAATCGATGGTCAGTCTAATCTTAGTTCCTTTTCTGCCTTTCATTCTCTAATCCATCTAAGCGCCGGGGGTAGGGTTAGGGGGGGGGGTTTAGGGTTAGTGATCTTGTTAAATTCCTTGTTGACCTAGCACCCACCTAAGCCTAGCACTGGCCAGCTAATCGACATCATGCATTGCAGACCTGTATGGACTCTTCTCGTTCCTCCGCGTGGCTCCCTTCCAGTTGAAGATCTTCTGGAGCAGGCTGCTGTACGAGCCCTACTGCTCCGGACGGCCGGGCCCCCTGTACGACGCCGTGTCCAAGGTGCTTTGGAGGACCTCGAAGAAGGACGTCATCGACCAGGTGAGAAATGTCGGACGACGCATTGGTAATGTCGATCGACGTAATCTTTAACGTAATATTTACTGACACCTCTTTATTGTTGCTGGCACATCAGTCGATTGTTGAAAGTTGACATCAACAATAATTTTCGTCGTGAACAACAGATTCAGCTACCTGAACAGTCGAACGAGATGCACCTGCTGACCTTCACACCTGTAGAGGATCACTTCTATCGGAGACTTTACGAAGATTGTTCACTGGAGGCCACTCAGGTGAGTAAATGTCTTAGATCCACTTCTATATCTATTTTTAAACTATATTAAATCATTTCAAATTACATTAAATTATTTTAAATTTTATTAAATTATTTAAAATTATATTGCATCAAATCTCAAATGTTTACGAGGTGTTTTTCACATATTTTTGTGACTTTGTACGAGTCACTCGAGTGAATTTGAACATTGGTTCTCACTTTGTTCTCAAATTCCACCCAATAGAAATTGAGCAAACTGACAGGCATCGATGTCAAACTAAACTCCCTGGACAAAACAACTCTTGGACAGGTAAGGAAGGATGGATGGATGGATGGATTTGAGGATGGATGATGGATGGATTTGAGGATGGATTTATGGATGGATTTTTGGATGGATTTGAGGATGGATGGTGGATGGATGGATGGATGATGGTGAATTTATATTGGAAATGACAAAGTAGATGGATGGATGATAATCCCGCATCAAAATTTGAATAACAATGAGCTTATGAATAATTAACTTTTCAATCCTGCATCCAGTTGCTCCACCCACTCCTGAAGCTGAGGCAGGCTTGTTGCCATCCTCAGGCTGTGAGAGGAGAATTCTTTTCAATCAACAAGAGGTCAATTGCCTGAAATTATAATATTTCTGCATTGATTTGTTTAAAAACCAATTACAACGTTTAAAATCGTCGTCCGTCAGCACCATGACGATGACAGACCTGTTGGATCAGCTGATCAAGAAGGTGCGTTTGGAGTGCGAGGAGGCTCAGAGGCAGATCGTCATGGCGACCAACGGACTCGCCGGCTGGTTCATCCTCAAGGAGGATGTGCGTCGATTGGTTCCCATTAATTTATGCTAATTTATTCTTAAATTATTTTCAATTCATTTTACTCCTTAAAGAAGCACTCGCTAAGTGAACGACGACAACAATGAGCATAAAAATTATCATGATTACGTAAATTTAATAAATCTAAGAATTATGATAACGACGATTATTAATTCGATTGTTTTCTTCAAGTACTCGAGTGCCATCCAAGAGTACCGGAGCATCATCTCCCTGGCCGGGGAGGCAGAGGGCAAGGTGAGGGTCGATCCGCTGCAGCTGATTCATGCAGTATACAACCTTCAAGAGGTCATGACCTTGTGTCCTCCAGGAGTCAGGGGTCACACCCTGAGAGATTCGGAACTCCCGAAGATGGTGTGTGCTTCTTTG
>MPNW01001634.1:31117-37712 GCA_011800805.1 Hirudo medicinalis
AACCATGAGGCTGAGGCTGAGGGAGGAATTTGAAGAGATCTCCGACCCCCCTCAGCCACACATAATCGACGCGAGGATGGTGAGTGGGCAGGTTGGCCCCCGGGCTAGCGGGCGAGACACCTTTTTCTCATTTTCTGCCTTCATTCCCAGTTGGACTCCCAGAAGCAGAAGCTCGTGTCGGACAGGGTGGTCGGGCAGCACCTCCTGAAGAAGAAAAAGTCCCAACTTCAGTATCTCAGGGGTCTCCTAGAGGTGAAACTGTCGGATGATACTTTGCTTGTGTGATTATTAGTAAATGTTACTGTGCAAGTTGAACTGCTATTAGAATTATTATTATTATTATTATTATTATTATTATTAAATTATTATTGCATACATTGTTACTCTTGTAATATCAGACACACAGTTCAATGGAGAGGGGGATCAACCCCGAGCCATGCCCCATCTGCCAGAACAAATTGGGTCAAAAGGTCAGCCAAATATGCAATGAATGTTCAAATGGTTTTTATTAAGTTGCAAATCCACACGACCTGGTCCAGGGCACCTGAGTTCAAATCCTTCCTTTTCTCGGGAAGGAATTGAATAGATAGCGATAGTTACCTCTTCCTGAGACAAATAATAATAATACTAATAATAATAATAATAATAATTAATAATAATAATGGCAATAATAATAATATAGTTAATTTGTAAGGCCCCATGTGAATAGTGTCAGAAGTGCCAAATTATCCACATGCTGACCATTTTTACTGTTCACTTCAGTGGAGTGTACTCCAATGTGGCCATTGCTTCTGCCTGAGATGCATGAGGGTCCTGGCCAACGAAACCTGTCGCCACCCGGTCCCCCAACAAAACCACCATCGCCACCACTCCAGGAACGGGCACTCCATCGCCTTCCGGACGTTGATGTGCCCGGTTTGCCGGCAGGTGACAAGTCTTTCCGATGTCTCCTACGTCTCCACAGAAGCTACTTCTGACTCTGGCTCGATGAAAAGGAACGACAAATACTTTGACCCCAACATCAAAGTAAAGGTAAACAACCACTGGTCAAATAAATATATTATTATTATTGTTATTATTAATTTTTATTTTTTATTATTATTATTATTATATGATTTCTATTGGCGGAATTATGATCTCTAAATCTTTTGAGTTCCTGTACTATTTCAATTCACCTGTCTGATTGGTCTACCATCTTCATTCTCGAAGGGGGAGTGGTCCACCAAGATCGATGGCATGATCAGGGTCTTGCTGTGCATAATCAGGGACGATCCAGCGGTCAAGGTGCTCATCTTCTCCACTGTGAGTTAAAGTCTCGTGAATATCTATAACATAAACACGTTATAATGTATGCACATAAATTATGCGATGCATTTATAATGTAAAGATATCATAATATATGCAAAGAATTTGTCGTGCTGGAAACAAGGCGATGCGAAATTGTTTGTTTTTTGGTAGTGCAACTCTGATTGGACGGTTGATAATTATTCTAATTATCTGGGCTAATTATTCGCAGACTGATGTCATACTAATTTTTCCAACAGTGGCAAGATGTCCTCGAGCTTCTGTCCAAAGCTCTGGCCGAGAACAGCATCACCTTCTGCTCACTGGCCAACCACTACAAATTTGAGGTTAAAAACCAAATTACAAGTAACACTTAATTACGATTTTCATTTGCATTTGATTGCACTACGACTTGAATTGTAAACAGGAGAATCTCCATCACTACAAAGAGGACGCGACAATTCGTTGCCTCCTCCTCCCTGTCCACTCGGGGTCCAACGGGCTCAACCTCACCGAGTCGACCCACGTCCTGTTGGTCGAACCGGTCCTCAACCCTGCCCAAGAACTTCAGGCCATCGGTCGGGTCCATCGTATCGGTCAGACGAAGTGAGAGATTTGTTCGTCGTTAATTTTGTGATAATCCGAAAATCGTATTCATGGTCGATAATTGTAGTTATGATTAATTTAAATAAATTGTTCATCGTCGTCAATGATTATTATTTCGAGGCCGACATTTGTCCATCGCTTCCTGGTGAAAGGCACGATCGAAGAGAAGCTCCACAGTCTCCTCAGCACTGTCGAAGTGCCCACCGAGTGGAGGAACAGCGAAGAAACGACCTTGACTATTGGCGAATTCAGTGACCTTTTCAGCTCCATGCCCTCTGATTGCTTGGAAGAAGATGACGACGATGGTCCACAGAATAACTCCAGAGATGAACAAGATGGCGACGACGAAGACGACGGCGAGGGGACCAGTGACTTTAGGAGTTTAGCCAATGAACTGCCAGCCACGGACACTTTCAACCAATCAGCTCATTACAAGAATGCAGGAGGCAGCCAAAGCAGCCAATCAGATTCTCCGCTGGGACTTCCATCCTGATTGGCCACGTTAATGCTTTAGGATTTAAATCGTGGATTTGTTTTTAACAGACAGTTAATTAGTTTATTGTAGAAGACAAAAAGGGATACAGCGGCTGGAAGCAACAATTTTAATGTTTGTTTCTGCATAATAATTTGTAATAATATGTATTTAAATTTATTTACGTTTAAATCATTGTTGCGTTCTTCTCTATTTACATAATTTACGTAATTTCTCTGTTAAGTGGTTTGGCTCCTTTAACAGAAACGCATGCTTGGATTGTTTAGCAGGCAGGTTATGTCAATGAATTGTGCTGTGAACCCTTGACCTCGTCCGGAGGTCACATGAAGGTCGTGTGGATTCAAGACCTAAGAAAGCTTTGCTTGGAGGAGGATGCATTTGCATGTAAATCCCCGACATTGTAAATAACACGAGATCCACTTGTCATTGAAAGGTGAAGGATGAACATTTGTGTGCTTGTTTGTGCGAAAACCTTATCAACTTCTATCAAGGTCACCTCGTCTCTTGTTCGGTTATCGTTATGTTATCGCTAAATTACACATCGATATTCAATATTTTCCCCCCACAAATTGGGGTAGGCCATTCTGTCTCAATCCCCCTGGAGTTTGCATAGCTCGAGCAGATGTAAAATAGAGTAGAAGAGAACAACAGACCACACAGTGGACCAATAAATGTAAATGTACTTCATTTATGTAGCGCCATATGCACAGCGTCAGAGGCGCTTCTTGTCAACCATTTACATGGCGCTCCTTCCCAAGGGCGCTTGCGGCAGTGCAGGCTGGGTTTCGAACACGACACATTACGGCTGTTGCCATTACCGCCGTATGCAGGAACGTAACCAGCCATTCGGCCGACCTGCACAATAAATAAATAAATATTCTTGGCGTGAGCTTTGAAACGTACGATAATTTGAAAACAAGTTTTAAAATCGATAAAAAATTCAATCAAAGTTCAATTTTATTTTTATTTTTTGGCTTAAATCAGTGACAGAGCAGACGCATATTCTGTGAATTGGGACCGCGGCGATTAGTAACACCGGTTGAGTGGGTCCGAGTTTTAAATATTTTCGAAATATATTTATCATGAGCAACCTAGACATGCACTGTTATGCCTTAGTTGTTGTTATTGTTGGATGCTGTTGGTCGATGGTCATAGGTAAGATTTGACTTAATGTGGTAATATTATTATTATTATTATATAATATATTATTATTATTATAAGTGACAATGTCTTAAGAATTATTATAATTGGTAATGTCTTAAGAATTATTCTCTTAACTTGACAATCGCTCGTTGACTATGATTTATTTCAGAAATTAAATCGTTTTCAATGATTTATTTTAATTTATTATTTATTTTCTGGAATTGAAATTAAACATTTATAATAATGATTTTTTAAATTTAATTCTTTAAATCTTCGCCTCTCATATTTGCATCGTTTGGAGTTGGTCTTGGTCTTCTTGCACCAAAACAAAGTGACAGAGTTTGTAGTGAGACACCATTTGCAAATTATCAGCTGATAACCTGGGTCACGTGCTCTGGTTTTGGAGTTCTGTTTAAATCGAGAAAACTGTTGGTGTTTGAGGCATTAAAATATATATTTGTGTATAAAAATATTATGTATATATACATGTATGTACGTATGTATGTGTGTATGTATGTGTGTATGTATGTATGTATTTTGTATGTATGAATGAATGTATGTATGTATGTATGTATGTATGTATGTATGTATGTATGTATGTATGTATGTATGTATGTATGTATGTATGTATGTATGTATGTATGTATGTATGTATGTATGTATGTATGTATGTATGTATGTATGTATGTATGTATGTATGTATGTATGTATGTATGTATGTATGTATGTATGTATGTATGTATGTATTTATGTATGTATGTTTATATGTAATGCTCAAATTCAAATTTACAAAGGATTCTAATTGCACAGTGTTTTGAAGCAAATGTTTCAAACTAAAAATAATTTTACTTTTCCAGCCTCATAATTACGTCATAATTACGTTATAATTACCAATATTAATTACATTATACACTTGGGACACACTCAATCACGGACGCACTGAATCGTGTGTTAATTTTAAGACAGCAAAGTTTGTCAGACGAAAAACTAAAACACCAAAGTTTGATTTTTTGTTTTGTTAAGCGCGTAAAAATTCGAGTCGCGAAAGAACTAATTATAAAATACATTCAAACAAACACTCGAACAACCTTAAGCAAAAATTATAAAAATATTTTAAATGCCAAAGTTCAGTGTCTTAAATCAGCCAGAACATGCAAATCAGACGCGATACAATTTAACGAGGAAGTTTGGTTAACTTGGTAAAGGGATTGGCATAAAGTTGGGATAAGTCCAAATCATCCTAGTTGAGCAACGGATTTTAATCAAATAAATAAATAAATAAAAAAAAGCATTGAAATCTGACATTGCATCTAAAACTCTGTTGACATGACTTGCTTGTACTGCTGGGTTCTGATTATTACAGGATGTTGTTGCTCGGTTGCTCAGGAAATAAGTAACAGTCCGTTTTAAAAATTACGATTTTTCAGTTTAAAATCTAAATTTATTGGAGTAATTAAACTCTAATATGTTGCAAATATTTCCTCTCGAAATGTAACTGACAATATCCAATAACTTCTTACAATTGCAACTTGTACCATGAAATGACAAAAACATTTCAAAAAAAAATTACAAAATGGAAAAATAAAATATTTGCATAACCCTGTATTTAGGTATGACTGATCTCCAGTGCAGCGAAGGGAATAATGTCAGGTTTGAAATTCCTTGTCCTGATGATTTTGTTAACAGCAGATTCAAGAAGTTTTTTGAAGGAGATTTCATCGTGAGTGATGGCGTATTGAGAGATGAAGGTGGCACAAGGTATGAGTTGGATGAAGACAAGACTCACATCACACTGAAAGAATGTAATGAAGATGACGAGGGGATATACATTTGGTTGTGCGGCACGAACAATGAAGTCAAGCATTTCAATCTAGAAATACGTCGTCAGTCAGGTTTTCCCAGTTTTAACAATTAATTTGTTATTACAACAATTTACTGGTTATTATAAACTACCAATGTTTAATTCTCATGATCAAACTGTCGGCGAAATAAAACTGTGACGATCAAAATTAATTTATCCTTGAAAAGATGCTGATCTGGTATGCTTCAAAGGACATCACATCAGCTTCGAAAATCCTTGTCCTCTTCCTGAGCAGTATGAAAAATGCAGATTCAAGAAGCGTTTCCAGCAAGAATACATAATCCTGGACGGTGTGTTGAATGATCACAGATTTGAGTGGGATATCAGTAAGACTCGCATCACACTGAAAGAATGTGATGAAGATGATGAGGCAACTTATGTTCTCATCTGTGAGGGTTGTGCCATCGAACAACGCTTTTATTTGGAGGTTCAAGACCACACAGGTACATCAAATTACTTGGCGTCATTAAAGTCATTTTAATATCAGCTAACCAATCAATCGTTTGAAGCTGTTGGTGACATGTTTTTCAAATTGCAGATTAAGTGTCAAGTCAAAGCACCAAGTCAAACAAATACTGCAAGCCATTCGTCCATTTATTAATCGATTCCCAATCATTATTGGATCATCTTTGATTACGCCGTGAGACAAGGAGCCAATTAGTTTTAATTTTTGAAATTAAAAATTTTAAAATCAGTTATGCAACGTTACTAAATTCGTTGCTAAATTTGCATAAATTTGTATGAATTTGCATGAATTTACATTTTTCCTCCGTGGAAAATGCAGAGCTAATCTTGCCATGAAATAAAGCGATTCTCAGCTGAGGTCATTTGCTCCTCTTTTAAAGGAAAATTAAAAATTGAGACAAATAAATAAATCAAGGATCATCAATAATAAATGATCAACAATTATGAAGGATCATCAATAATAAAGGATCATCAACAATAAAAGATCATCAATAATAAAAGATCATCAATAATAAAAGATCATCAATAATAAAGGATCATCAACAATAAAAGATCATCAATAATAAAAGATCATCAATAATAAAAGATCATCAATAATAAAGGATCATCAATAACAAAGGATCATAATAAAGGCTTGCCATTAATTAAAACTTCGTGAAATATTTATGAACAATGCCACAAACATTGTAAAGTAAATTTAAGCATGACATAATACGTGACATAATGTGTGACATGTTATGTGA
>MPNW01001636.1:3972-18022 GCA_011800805.1 Hirudo medicinalis
TTTAATTTCTTTTCCAAGGAATTAAATTTATGTTTTTCAATCCATCTGAGATGAAGAAGGTCGTAATTGATGTTGCCAAAGTAATTGAAAGAACATTTCAGATTCAAAACATCTGCTTCTATTCCATGGCAATCATTTTCTCCAATCAATGTGAGGTCTTTATTCATGTTTTCTTTGCATTTCAATTCTGTTTGCATATTAATTATAACAGAATAATTAATAACATCAATATTAATATATACACAATCACTCACCTCCAACAACAAGTTGTATTTCAACAAAATGTGTCATAGAATCCAAACCATATTTCTGTTCAAACTCCAGTGATTCTCCAACCATGCAAATATATCTTCCTGCACTTTCCTTGTTTGCTTGAAGTATTTTGAGATTACAATAAAGTTGATGAGGTTCACACAGAGCTTCATAATTCTTGTTGGATGTTTCTTTTGCATGCATGTGATACACAGAACGAGTCAGAACACCATGAATAGAATAATGACTCCATCTTGCTCGTGTTATATTTGTTTTGTTGTGTTCACATGGAAGAACAGTTGTATCACCTTTGTTTGTTACCAGAGTTTTGAAAGTTGGTCCTGTGAAATACTTCACAAATAAGTTGATGAAATTATTTGAATTTACGAAAATTATTTCCTAATAAAATTCAATCAATTATGCTTTTATTAAAATTTAAATGTAGCATATGTAATTCCACATTTCAATTGAATGAAAAAGAAATTATTGTCAATTAATATTATCATTTATAAGATTACTTCAAATTTTTACTAATATTTTTCTTAATAATGTTGAATATATATTAGCATTAAAGTTATAAATATTACCTCTTACAACCAACTCAATTTCAGTGACTTTCTTCAACAGTTTGGAGTCAAACTTTGCTTCATTTTCTTCTCCAACATAACAAATATATTTTCCTGAATCTTCCTTTCTTGCTTGAACCAGTTTGAGAGTGCATTTTGATATGACATTTTTATGAGGTTGACAGAAGACCTCAAAACCACTTTTTAAAGGGTTGTTGGGTTGTTGGCTGTCATAGATGGTTTCATTTATGTTGTCATGTGTTGAGATGTACTTCCATTGAACTCTTGTTACTCTTCCTAATTTGTGATTGCAATTCATTTCAAAAGATTTATGTTCTCTCACCACATACCTGTCTTTTTGAGGCTCTAAAAATTAATGAATCCTTAATTATCTCTTTGAAAAATATTGATAAATATCAAGTTAAATAATATAAAGTTTATATAATTGAATACAGAATTGAATATACTTAAGCATACATACTATACCATATTTTGATAAAATTATCGATAAATAATGTTGAATCTGCAACAATTTTTAGATGAGAAAAGTTGGCCAACAATTTTCGTAAATTTTTTCAATGTGGTGATAATAATCAGGACACCGTCCAAAATGTCTCACCTGTAGGTATAACCAAACATTCGACTAGTGGAATCAAAACAAAAAACAGAATCATTGTAACTTCTGATAATTCCATAAATTTAAAGGAACCACGATGCTGAGTCGAACTTATTCAATTGTCAGATTCGAGCAATTTTCACTTTTCCAAGCTGTAAAACTAAATGCAACAAAGCTTAATTTCAAAACTTAAAACATGGTCTTACAGAGCAGCCATTTAGAGATTGCAATTGAATCTCTTCGACAAAATGAAGTCGTTTCACTTATTGCTCAAACAAGTTTCGCTCACGACAGGAATTTCCCGCTTACCTTTTTCAGTTGTCACCTGTCATGCACGTTACAAATAACTAAGCAAGTTAAAAAAAATTTTAATTTGTTTTTTAAAAATTTAAAAATTAAAATATTTTGAAATTTCACTTAACTTTGGGCGAAAATATTAGTAGCTGTGGTAAAGCTACTGGATAGTTTTGGGTACTCTGATAAGACAGGTACATTACAATGGAAAACAATATTTAATTGATAAGGAGTTGAAAGAGGCGTTAATTGTGGCCTGGAAAATCTTGCGAAACGAATACCTGGAACAATTTGTGGCATCAACGAAGTCAAGATGTATTGATATAATAGAAAAGGAGGGACAGAGGACATCTTAATGACACTTTATTTGAATTTATAACAAGATTTGGGACTCTTATTATTGGAATCTTCAGATCATTAAAAAATTTCCGAATTTGATAAACTTTCTCTATCAAATAAGATATTGAAATTTGGGTGTGAAAAAATAGTCAAAAGTTAATGTAAAAAATCATAGCGCTCTTAAAGATATGCCGATCACTGTACCAGTGGAGACAATAGTTGATAATTTTGGTAGATTAGGTGGCCTTTTATTTTAATAAAACTGTAACTTTGAATAAATTTGAATATAACAAACCTGAAACCATTTTGTAATTATTTTTTTAAAGATTAAAAAAAAATAAGCAAAATGGCTAGAAAATATCCACCGGCTTAAATTTGCATCAGCAAGCAGTTTAGGAATTGACCCTAAGGGGTCTAGGTTCCAGAGTGCGCCCCCCCCCCCCGTCAAAGTGTTCTAGATCCTCCCCTGGCTGTCATAAAAATGTTAAACAATAAATCGCCAAAATAATTTTTTCTTAACAACATTAATATTTAAATAATAATAAATACATTTAACTTAATAAAACTAGGATTCATTCATTATCATTATTTGATTCTATCATATAAACAGACGACGGGATTTCCTTGCGTAAGACCTTAATAAGTAAGAATCGAGGGGAGTTTAGAAGTTCGTTAAAATAGCGAATTAGCGCTAGGTCATTTGTGAATAGTTACATATCGCTTTCTTTCATCGAATTCTGGACGTAGTTCACATAATTAGTTGTGGTGAACTTAGTTTTTTTTGTAACATGAATAGTCATGATTCTCTGGGTATTAATACTAGCTAAATGGTCCGTTGACGTTGCAGGTAAGTAGTTCATCGCATACAATAATAACGGCATATATTATATAATAGTAATAAGAATAAGATTTTTAGCTATCACAAATAGAACATGAAGCTGTATGGGTAATTTAAGTAACACTGTAGGTTTTTAGTTTATCTAAGACTGGCAGTTTGTCGACAAAATTAAAATGGTAATCTGTAATTGAAATCAAATTATTGTTGTGATGGATGTCAGTGGCTATTAAGTTATTTTCACATTCTTTTTGATGTTAAAAGGTGAATATACATTTTCATTCAATTTATATCTTTGACATAATAATATTTTTGTTTCAGGACTAAAAAGGGAAAGATATGCGGTGAGAGAGAATGAACCTTGTGATATAAATTGCAATCACAAATTAGGAAGAGTGGCAAGAGTTAAATGGGAGTACACCTCAACATGTGACAATGTAAGTACAACAATCTATGACAGCCAACAACCCAACAACACTTTAAAAAGTGGTTTTAAGGTCTCCTGTCAACCTCATGAAGCATTCATATCAACATGCAAACTAAAACTGGTTAAAGCAAGAAAGGAAGATTCAGGAAACTATATTTGTTATGTTGGAGAAGAAAATGAAGCAAAGTTGAAGCCCATCATTGAAATTGAGTTGGCGATAAAAGGTGTTATTACAAATGTATCTTTGCAAATGTATAAAATGAAGTTTCAGAGTTTCAGGCTATATGGAAGTTTTTGTTTACTGTGCATTAAAATTTATTGTGCATTATAATTTCACCTAAAATATTATCAAATTATAAAATAAAATCTTGCAGATGAATCATATTTATAATGGATTTTTTTGAATGCAACAAAATCATAAAATAGGTTATTAATATAATAATCATATAATAGACTCTCTGCTTTAAGATTCAACATAGCAATGCAATAACATAAAATTGATGAATTGTTCAGAGGGTTTATCACAGAAAAACAACAAAGAAGTTTCAGCAAATGAATAGCTGTCAAAGTTTTGTGACAAACTCATAAAATTTATGAAAACAAGTTTTTTTTTAAAATAATTTTTGTATAATTATCTCGTAATTTTATTTTTTACAAAATAATTTTAACTGTGCCTTGCAGAAGATTCTAAATATGACATTCAAATGTAGCAATATAAATTTATTAACAAAAATTAATTAGTGCTTTCGCCAGGGTTACAATTATTACATTACATTATTACAGACTATAAATGCAAATGAATATTGCAATGTTTTATGAGTTACACATTAAATACATAAGCATATATGTTATCAATAAACTTAATTGATCAGTGAAACAATAACTTACCATTATTTCTATGCATTTGAACAGGACCAAAATATGAGGTGCTTGTGATAACCAAGGGTGATTCAATTGTTCTTCCATGTGAACATAATGTAAGCAATTTAACACGAGCAAGATGGAGCCACGTTTCACTTCATGGTGTTCTGACTTATGCTATTTATCACTTGCCTGCAAAAGAAACATCCAACAAGAATTATGAAGCTCTGTGTGAACCTCATCAACTTTCTTGTAATCTCAAAATACTTCAAGCAAACAAGGAAAGTGCAGGAAGATATATTTGCATGGTTGNGATTTCAATTCAAACCAACTTATCTGTTGCTTATGAGATGCAAAACTCAACATTTCAATGTGTTTGGATGACACTGCAGTCAAACCATGCCAGTTGAATTTCAGAAC
Organism: Hirudo medicinalis; assembly: GCA_011800805.1. Classification (NCBI taxonomy): domain Eukaryota; kingdom Metazoa; phylum Annelida; class Clitellata; order Hirudinida; family Hirudinidae; genus Hirudo; species Hirudo medicinalis. The sequence goes on from MPNW01001636.1 coordinate 8,583, forward strand.
TCAATGTGAGCCAAATAGATGAGAAGATATTTTCTAATATATTAACTTTTATTTTCTAATATATTAACTTTTCTAATTTAATAACTTATGTAATCCTTCCCTTTATTTACTTCATCAGACGTCAAAAACACCACAGAAAGATCTCCACCCATATATTTGAATGACCTCCACAATATGAAATGTTCTGCCAACAAGAGTGCAAATGTCCAATGTTCATATTATTGGGTTCATGAAATTGGTGGAGCCATGGTTGAAACACCATATCCAATCTTACCTGTTGAACACATGAACTCACCTGGTATTTACACCTGCCTTGCCAAATGTCACCTTGGAATTCAGAAGGAGTGCATCATTAAAGCTGTGGAGGTTGAAATCATTCTTGGATCAGAAGTAAAAGTTTCTGATGCATCTCATTCAATTAATTGGATCATTGGTTAGCTTTGGATGCTATTAACAAATAATTTATAAAATCAATTATAATTGAAAATAAGGTGATATTTATTTTCATTGTTAGCAATTGCTGTGATAATATTACTACTTATTACATTTGCAACTTGTGGTGGATGCCTTGTGTTTTTAAGGTTGTGAGATTGTTTTCAATCTGCTTTAATATGATTTGTAATTGAATCATGGAAGTTTGCAATGTTTTTAAGGTGGAAATTAAAAAAACATAAGAGAAAATATGGAATGGAACATCAGTTCCTGATGCAGAATAAATCTGTAACTGGTGAAGGTAAGAAAATTAGCAAAGGCAGTAAAGAGCAAGAAGTAGGCAAGAACATTGAAGCAGGTTAAACGTTTTTGTCAAAAGCCATTTATCAGTTTTTGGATTTCATTGTATCCACTCTGATTCTTTGCCTAAACATTATTTTGGAATTAGCAACTTGAAATCACCAATAATTTCCATTAGGCTCTCTGTCAGTAGTTAAGATCGCTCATATGATGGCATATAGGTATAATTTATGCATGTAATAATAATTTATTTATGTGGCACCATATGCTTTGCATCAGAGGCTCCTCGGTTTCAAGATTGCTAACCTGAGTCTTCAGCTGACTCTGGTAGTTCCAGATGGCAGGCAAGGAGAAGCCTCAGTTGATCTGTAAACTGGTTGCTGTAGGTCAGTTGCAACCCCTGTAGGGGGTCAGGGTCAGGTTTGTTGGAAAACAAACAACGCTTTTTCAGGGATTTTCTGAGACATTAAGAATTTAATATTTTTTAAAAATATGTTCTTGGTAAGTTTGCAGATTAAATATCTGCACTGTCAAGTGAAGCTTGGATATTATTGAGGCCACTTGAGATTATTTTGGAAACATTGAAGGATGGAGATGGAGGAAGTGGATGCTATGGAGTTACGTGGCCACATTATAAAACAGTGCCCCATTACTGAATGTAACTCCAGAGTGCAGATCATGGCAAGCAAACTGAAAGGAATGGGTTCACTACCAGAATTTTGAACCCAGAATCCCGACTGTCAAAATTCCCAATTTAAGTGCATGGAAAGATGTGATGTGACTGTAGAATCAGACAATGCAAACTTAGATAAAATCCATATTTCTAATATTGTAAAATATGAAAATCCAGGAATCCACAAAGAACCTTGGATAAAATGATCAACATGTTCAGAATAATAGGAATGCTTGAAGTGCCAGAAGAAGATTTTTAAAGAATTCTTAAATTCTTTTCAAAGTGATTTAATCATTTATCTCAATTCTTTTGCAAAATCATTTCAAATTTTTGAACTTGATCAATGCTATGGCTCTCCATAAACATCCAAAGGCTTTTCTAAGTCTATTGTAAAATGGAATATGCCTAAATATTTTCTCTTAAGGCTTTATTGTAGAGACCATATATAATTAAATTTCGATATATATTGAACAGGATGGCATTATATCAAAATATATTTCTTTTTAGCAGCAGGAGCTAAGAAGATACATGACATCCTGTTATTTGAATGGTATTTGATTCAGTTTTAAATACAAATAATAATTTATATTATTATCAGTGTTAAACGTTTAAATTTATTTTTGTGATTGATTTCAATTAATTTACAATTCATATTTGCTTTCAAATAATGGCAAGTGCAAAGTCATCACCAATGTTTTTATAACATTTTCTTACCCAGATTAATTTTAATCCAGTTTTACAGATCATCTTCTGTGATGCCTTTCCAGATTAAATTAATTTTTCATGCCCATTTGATCTTTATACATTATTAAAAGTTCCTGCAAGTTGCATTGTGAGATATTGTTTAAAAGTTATTTCTCCCTCCAAATTTGGTAGGGTATTCCCATCCTCTATGGAACAATTTTTCAATTGATTAATTGAATTAATTGGTTAATTGAATTAATTGGTTAATTGAATTAATTGGTTTTCTCTTACCAGCATTTTGTGATGGCCCACATAGAGATTCTGTAGCCAAAATATTGTCAAGATATATTAATAATTAGAACTTGTGAATTAATGTTTGAAAACAAGAATTTTTTGCATTTTTTATCGACCATCTCCCACATTATATTTTTTGCAACTTGTAATAAAAGTTAATGTTTGAACTCTTTGATCGTGTGACCTGCACAAGCAGACAGCTGTGCTATGCACCAAGACAAGGCCTGCACTGCTTTGTGAATTGTCAGACTAATTAAATTAGTTAAATGCTAAATTTGTTAATGCTGCCCACACGAACATTTGAGCATCATCTTTGGCACTCTCTGTAATCTTTTTCCATTGCCATTTTCAATGCTGTCACTCCAGAGGATGAACAGTGCTTATCAAACACTGTACAGGTTTAACCACTATACTGTAGGTGATTGGTTTGTACTACCTGTGACAGTCTCACTAAAGAAGCATTTGCTTCATTAAGACTGACTTAACGTTAATTGGTACAGTTTTTTCAAAATGCCATTCTGTATTAATTATTGAAAATGTATTTAAATTCATGCTTCATTCCACTAATTGCATGTTCTATGTCAATCTTGCTTTTTAACTACTTGTGTTTCAAGCAGTGTTCAAGTTATAAACAAATGAATAATTAACTATCCTATACTTCAGGATTAAAAATGCACGTGGGGCAGAAGTCTTCCTGAGTACCACAGATGATTTAACATATCGAAGGTCAATGCTCCGAATTTTGATCAACAGTCACCCAAATCCAGAGAAAGTGAGGAAGTACAATGTTTTATATTTTTTAAACAAATGTAAAAATAACTTGTAAGTAATTTAAAATGGGCAATCTGAGCAATATTAGAACAGTCTAAAATCATTTCATAATTTATTTATTTCTATAAACACTTTAAACTTATTTCATTTATGTTGCTATAACTGCACAACAATCAAAGCTAGATGTAAAGGCACTAAGGGAAAAATGCAAATTCAAGAGTTTCTTCCGGAAGTGGCGATGAAAAGTGATGTGTGTGCATCATCGTTAGGCATGTTGGATGTTTGGCTTTCGTCTGTGTTTTTTTGTATCTTTCTAGGTGCTGACTGATTTATTTAACTACTTTTGGACCATCAAACTCTATGGTTATTTAATCAAAATATTGCACACTGTTACATTTCATTTCCTAACCAGAGGATGTTTCACAGCTTGTTCTGGTTTGTTATAGCACATTGGCATCTAAAATGGATGCAGTGTTCACAATACAATTTCACTGCCAGAAAGCACTCTTCAATATGTGCATTCACATTCAGAACTTACACTCAAAAGATCTATGGAATAGAAATACAAAAATAAATGCAAGGGAGTCACATGAAGACACTCCTAAGGAGAAATATATTGCTGTAGTTATTTAGAGGAATAACAATTCTGTTGTGCAGGAATAAGTTAAAATAAGGTTAGAGGTTGGAGGTTGCAGATGTATGCAATGTCAGAGAACTCATGTATATGCAGTGAATTGGGAGGCTTGCCTTCATGATAAGATCAGTGTAGGACCAGTTGCTCTCCAGGGACAACTTGCAGAGGTGGGGTTTGGTGGAAGACATCAAATGTGGGCTTTAAGGCAGAACCGATTGCACCATGTGCTCAGCGATTGCACATAAGCCCTTGCCAATGGTCGTGAGGGCTTCTCATGCCTTTGGGTCCAGAGGAAATGATCAGCATAAGAAGACCACATAAACAAGAACCTCTCATAGCCAAAGATAACGTTGGGTCCAGAAGGTAAAAACTGATAGGACATCCTGCTGATCACCAGATGAGGCCCGCCCCTGATAACTTAAGGAGAATCATACGGCTGAAATATTTGAAGATGGGAGAAACTCCTGGGAGGATCCCTGTCAGAGCTCAAGGCAGAGTATAAAGTATATAAATGCATGTATTTATGTATATACATATATTTTTTTGACTTTCCAATAAGTTGTAACTAATTGATTTTATTTGTAAAATGCAACTTATTGCCCATGCTTTATACCTAGGTGATTTTGGTGATTGGACGACAAGACATATGCCTTGTTGAGGTATTGATGGAACAAACTGGAGTGAAGTCTGTCATACTTTGTGAGAATTATGAAGTGAGTTGTGGCCAATATTTCTAAAGACATTATTTTATATCATCACAAAAATCACTTGGGGCACATTTTGTTTGGTAAGGCTGATACAAGCAGGTAGTTGAAAAAGCAATCTCCTCTACATGGCGAGCTTATTTTAACAAAACTCGCTTAAATGAAAACATTGAGCTGTTATATTGTAAGACAGATAGATAAATATGCCTATTTGGTGGTAATTAATTAATGACCAAATAATCAATGTTCTACTGTATATACAAATTGTACAGACATTGAAAATAAAATGAAATAAAAAAAAGATGAATTGGTTTTGATATGCGGTTTATTTTGCAGTCACAGGCTGCCTTTGATATTAAATACCATCAATTAATGAAACACCACCTAAGACTGGGCAAGGTCAAGATTATTATCCAAGAACATTTGGAGTTTCTGAAAGCACACAATGAATTCTTTGATGTCATCATTAACCATTTATCATATCTACAAACACATCAACAAGGTTTGGAAATCTAAATCTACACTTTAATCACTTCAAGCAACCACATTAATTCAATTTGGTCCTGTAAAAGCAAAAAAGGGCTGTCAGATCACATCCATGGTTAAATCAGTACCAAGCTGGGGAGTTGAACACCCAGCTCTTGGTTAACACTCCCAACCCCCAAACCTGTCTTTCTTTCATCTATATTATAGATTTTTATAAAGAACAGGCTGATTCTGTAGCAAGGTCACAATTTTGTCTAAAGACGAATCATGACACATGCATTTTCAAATTGTTTCTTTAATTTTAATTGTTTCTCGATCTTAATTCAGCATATTATCTCAGCACATTCATCTCACAACTGCATTGATTTAAATAAGTCAATTAATTTATGTAGGTACACAGAAGGGGGATCACAATAACCTTGCCCAGAAAATAAAGGATTCCGAGGGTAAACATTTTTTCTTCTCTCTTTGAAAGTTAAATTTAAGTTTAACCAATTATTGGCGATTATTTTCTTTTATTGGGGCAATCTGATGATGGAAGCTTGCAATTTCTTCCAGTCTTGCACAGTCTGTAAATGTTGCTAAGTTTAAAGCAAGACTATGTAGATGTCACATTAAGTCCCTTCTAGGATGACCAAAAATCAAAGATAGTCAATACTACATATATGACAATGCCACATCAAAGTGAATCCAAAACCCAGAATTAATTTATTAGTAGTTCAGGCTCAGGACATGAAACATCTAAAATCAAAAGTTTAACTTAGCTCCTTTTGCAGACAAAATGAAGGAAATAAAGGAAATTTGTGAAGCTTCTGTACTAGCTTTAAAATGTGGAGGAATCATGGAGGTGAACTTGGAGGGTAATTTACTTATTTCAAATAAGCTATCTATTAATGTTTTTATTAATATTTCATCGCCATTCAATATAGTAAAATGACGATTACTAAAACCAGTAATTTATAAGTAATATTTCACAGAGAAATCTTAAGTGCATTTTAAGTTAATTTTTTATATCTCACTGATCAATATTTATATTTATTTATATTTATTTCGAAAAATAGTTTGCACAATTCATGTGAAATCTCTTTCTAAGTGTAATGTCCTGATATTTACATCATTATTGTTATTCTTACTTACCAAGTCTTTGGAGAAAATCATCCTGATTACATCATCGAAAGAGAGACAGTAAAAGTCTGCAAAAATATTTTCCCTGTTGCAATGCACATTGTTTCTATTGCTCAACCCTCTCTTAACATCGGTCTCAAGAGCCTGTTTTGCAGCTTCAATCATGTTGGTATAACCTTGTTGTTCAGTGTGATAAACTGCAAGATTTTCTTCTCAGATTAGATTAGATTAGATTAGATTGTTTGACGAATTTAAAGTGGCGTAAGTCCTAAAGGACTTCAAGGCCACTGAACAAATGTGTCTTGAGTCTTTTTCTAAAGCTTTCAACAGTCGCAGCGGAAGTGACCTCTGGGGGAAGAGTATTCCATATTCTTGGCCAGCAACCGCGAATCCTCTATCTCCAGCGCTCTTCAGTCTACCCGCCGGCACGATGAGTTGAGAAGATGATGATGATCTCAATCTTTTTCGAGCCGGGATTTCTTGCACTCTTTTGTTAATGAAATTATTTCCCAAAAAAGGTCTGGTGGATCAATTTCGCGCCAACTGAGTGGAAATAGCTATAAACCTCATTATCAGTAGACAATTCTTCAATCTTGATAGCTTGGAGCGAGGCAAATTTAAATTCTAGCCTTTGTATANTAGATATGTGGGAGCCATCTTATTAAGACACTTGAAAGTCATAAGTGCCAGCTTGAACTCTATGCGGCTATTGATCCTCAGCCAGTGAAGTTGATGAAGAATAGGTGAAATATGATCGTGCTTGTGCACTCTCGTCACAAGCCTGGCAGCTGCATTAATAACAGATTGAAGACGCCGAGTTGAGGATTTGGGAAGGCCGACTAGAGCTGAGTTGCAATAGTCGAGCTTGAGAGGACGAGGGAAGTGACAAGTGTTTTGAGGCCAGACACCGGAAGGGTTGCTGCAACAGCCTTGATTTGTCGCAGCATCATGTGGGTATTCATGGTCAAGTCAGAGTCTAGGAAAACTCCAAGGTTTCGAACTGCAGACGTTGGCTCAGTAACTATACTTAACAGTGCTTAATATCAAATATTAAGTTGGGTTGCATAACCACCCCAGATTGTAACCACCTCCTATTGTTGATATGCAGATAACATCATTTCTTAACTTACTTTCTTGTAAATAACAAATACACAAATAGATGTATTCAAGGGTTATTCTCCAGAACTTGGAGCCAAAACTTCTTGTGAGCACAACTCAACACAAGAAGTTTATGAGGATTGATGTTTGGCTATTTGACTTAGCTGGCAAACCAGCGTTAAGGGTTGCATATACTTTTTTTGTGTGGGATATCGATTATAAGATGACGACTCTGAAAAAATGTCAGCCAATTATCTATCGACCTCTTCCAAGCCAACAACATCTAATTTTTGTCTCTTTGTGGAAAATGCAGCAAATAAAGTTGTTGAAATATCCTGTCAGCTGAAATTTTACTACCCAGTTTCTTTTTATCTCCATCCTTTATCATGGCATCTATTCCTGTCTCCAGTGTCATCAAAAGCCAATGTATTTTCAAAATTAGGCAAATGCTGCCAGTTGAGCAGTATTATTGTCCAATTCTTCAAACCTTCTACTTATTCCAGCTTTCAATCCATTAATCAAGGTTATCACTAATGTTAATTTGTAGTGTCTTCCAACAAAGCATTCTGTTGGTTCACAATAATTGCAGGTGTTGAAAGTAAATATCCTAGACTTGTAACCTTTTCTCCTTGCAAAATATCCAGACTGCACACTACAAAACGCATTGCTTTCAAACATTCTTTTACAAAACCTTTCTGGGTTGGAAGTAGATGGGTGATTTTAAGTTATCAAAAGTAATTTCATCCTGGGATGTTCGAAAAAAGTATTGGTATTGAGTATCACTAGCTGAAAAAAGTATCAGCAATACCCATTTTGATACTGATGCCAAAGTATTGCTGATAATGATACTCAAAAAGTACAAATACTACAGATATTAACAACCCTGCTGTAGTGAGTCTAACTTCTGTTATATGTAAGGTAATGGGAAAAATTATCAGGAGTGCATGTCAAAGATTTTTGAGAGAAATAAGGTAATCTGCAGGATTCAATGTGCTTCACCAGGAACAGATCATGTCTGACAAACCTGTGGAGTTCTTTGAGGGAGTGTGTGACTGGGTTGGCAAGGAGAAAGCTGTAGATGTTTTATATTTAGATTTTGTTATGGCATATGATAAGGTACCATACCAACCATTAGAAAAAAAAGCTCATTGCATGTTGTGTAAATGGTAAACTTTTAAAATGGCTTGCAAACTAGTTAAGCAATAGAAGGCTTAAAAAGTAGGACCTGTGGGTACTCTGAAGAATAAATACTTCAGCATGAGAGTAGTTAATCTTGTAGATGTTAAGCTTGATGAGGAGACAATATATTCAGATTTGGTGGAACTATTTAAAATAGGACTATCAAAATTTGTACATTGAATTAAAACCACTACAAATTAATGGTATGTTTATTTATTTTATTTATTCACTTCTTGAGGTCATCTTACATATGAAAAACATGAACCAAAATTCAAGTGTGTAGCTAGTGCTATTACCACTTATGTGCGATTTTAGAAATTTAGAAATGTTGGGGTGACCCTACTTAAAAACTAAACAGAATTAAACCCCTTGTCATAGTTTTAGCAAAAGCTCATCTTTACATGATACAGAAAATTAATTATTTTACAAAAAGCTATAACCAATTATTAAATACATAAAAAAAATTTTCTATGTTTAGTTAAATTTATGTTTATTGTGTTATTGAAAAGTTGCTAAAGGTTCTTTAGCTGAATTTTATTTCTTCAGGAAACTAAGCCTTCATTGAGCAATCTCTAAATATTAATATTATCCAATCAAGCTGACATTTGGCCTGAATTATTTTGTTTATAATTTGGAACTCATCTGGGGCATCAGACAATCAAATTTTAAAACATCGAAAATAAGGGCCACCCTAATGCTCTTGTGTTTGCATTACATGCAGGTCATCTGCCTTTATTGTCACCATCAAACTCGTTCTGAATCTATTTGATTTTATGATTTCTCCAGAAACCCACTCTAATGTTATTTGTAGCATACTGACTTCAAGACTCCCATCCTTCAGATGTCCATTGAAAAAAAAAAGCAATGAATTGGAGGTGATAAGTTTCATTTGATCTCCATTTTAATTTGAAAATAAGCTCTTATGAAGATTTTTTGTTTTTTGAGTTTTTATTGATTTAAACAAACAAGCTGTTATATACAAAGCAAAAGCAATTAAAACAAATTCAAATAAACTCAAAGGGCCAGCCTTAAGGAAGCGCACGCTTCCGCTATCAGACTG
>MPNW01001637.1:0-11502 GCA_011800805.1 Hirudo medicinalis
TGATTAGAAAATAAAGTTAACACAGTGATATTAATAATCTACATTTATGCAAATAAATCAGGAAATACGAAATAAATACATAATAAATACATAGTAATTCTCCAATTCCTACAAATACATACAAATACATTCCATGCTTCTCAGTTGAGCCCCCCTCAATTGTCTCCGTTGACGAGAAAAATTGAGTTTTTGTGTGAAATATCCGAGAATTTCCATGACACGTCTTCTTGAAGGCGATGATTGAGGTCACATTTTTGCCTGAACACATCTGAGAATTCAATATTCACAATCTCCAATCATCATTTTCAAATCAAATGCACTTAATTCAATTTTAAACACGTTTTGTTAAAATAGACTAAGCTGGGGATTTTTTCAACCATTTTCTTGCAGCGTTTTAAAAACCTTAATTTTGGATATTCAAATAGACAACTATGAATTTATATTCAAATTATAAATATTCATATTATTGTTTATTTGATATTATATTTTTTTTTATCAAGAATAACCGCAAAACACAAATAACAGCGTTTAAATTGTGACTAACAATTAAAATTAGGATTAATAATCGTAAATATCAAGTGATATCAAATCAAGTGATAATGAATATACAATCTCTTTTATAAACTTTGGAATCATTTATATTTATTATAAGAAATTGCTTCAAAAGTAATTTAAATGCCTGACGGAAATCAAAAAGGATAAAAAAATAAGTTGTAATAATTATAATATAATAATAAGTAGTTATAATATTAAATAATTATAATATTAAATAGTTATGATATTATAACTAATTATATATAGTTATGATAATAATCAACAAACTGACATCATTAATTAAAATTAATTCGTTCTAATTTGATTTAAATAACTATTTATTTATTTATTCGACGATAACGTGAAAAAAATATTGGTAATATGTTTAAATATTGTTTATTACTTATTATTGTTGTAATTGTTGTTATTTACGACTGCTTTCAAACGGATGGACTGATGATGAGTTGATGTCAAAATGCGATGATGAGAGGATGGACTGCTTAAACGAAGAAATGTGATGAATGCTTTCTGTGAATGAATGGATGAATGAATGGCTGAACGAGCAAGTAAATGCATGAATGACTGCTTGAATGAGTGAATAAAGGAAAGAATGAATTAATTAATGGGGACTTGAATGGCTGCATTCAAAAACTTGAAATATATCTCAAGAGAAATTTATCCTGAAAGCATGAAAACTTTAGCAGTTCATTAAGGAATAAAAATACTATTTGATAGATTTATTTCTAATAATTTCAAATAAGTGAAATAATTTGATTTTTATTTTTTTAAAATAGCGCTTTAAACTTGAATAAATGTTGTTGTAAATATGTTGTGACATTTTCATGACATGCCAATGTTATGTCGTTACCAAAATGCAAAACAGCTTGAACTGTAATTGTAATAAAAATGTAATTACGTCATAATTACATCAAAATTATGTGACATAAATATATTATTATAATATCCATACCCATGTTGTATTGAGACAGATTGCATTTAACCCAGAAATAAATACCTTCCTTCATTTTCTTAAAGAAATTCTGTCACCTCATAAATGCATATAAATTGCTTTTCACTTAATTCTCAGATTAAAACAAAATTCTTAAAAATATATAAATAATACGTTATTTTTTTATTTTCATGAACCTTTTCGGATCTGAGCAATAAATTCGTTATTTTATTTTTGGCAGTTTGAACTGAAAATGTCTTGAAATAATTGATTATTAAAAAAATAATAATTGTGAATTATTTATATAATTTCACATAATTTATGATAATTTATGTAAGTTTCATGTTCATCCATTTTGATTTCTTAAGTACTTAATATTGATACTTGTTTATTAGTCAACCAATAATTATAAAAACAAATTCATTAATTTAGAGTATTATTAATATTACATTTATTATTAATAATATTATTAATGATTAATAATAATAGTGGGGATTTATTAATGCAAAGATAAACTTTTTAATAAGTTACATATGTTATTTGTCAATTATTTCATATTTATTAATATTAATATATTCATATTTATTATTATTAATTTAATGCCGAGTTTTCAGCTCAATGAGTCGATTAAACAATCCTCATCCATTTTGAAAGTCAAGTGAAAACTGAATTCGTCAAACATTTATTCAAACATTTAAATTGTCCGAATTCAGTTTTATGACATTTAATAACAAAAAAACAAAAAAATAAAAAACAACGAATAATAACAACAACAACAACACGAACAACAAAAGAGAGGAGGTAATTGGGTGTTCTCAATTCGATGATTCCAAGTGCTATTTAGCACCTCAACAGGACCACAATTGGATTTATGACTTCAGCGTTAATTCAGCATTTCGTTCCTCGATCTTGCTCCAACTGTTGCCGTGGTAACGCGTCGTTCTCGTTGCTAAGGTGACACGATGATCTCGTCGCCATGGTGAACTGTTGTTCTCGTTGCTAAGGTGTCACGATGATCTCGTCGCCATGGTGAACTGTTGTTCTCGTTGCCATGGTGACGTGATGTCTCTGAAGTCGTGGAGCTGTTGTTATATTTTTACCAAAAAACAATTTCGAAGCAAAATCGACGGGTTTCCAAAATGGAGCAAAAGATGGATGAGCGACAAATCCATCAGCGGAGGAAAACATTTTAAAATTATGAAGCGCAGTAAAAATAGAGAAAGAAAAAAGATTGCGCTTTGTCCTTTTCATAACAATTAATATCCACCCTGCAGAACCTCAAAACCACAATAAAAAAAATTGTAAAAAATTCTAAGCAAGCAAAGCAAAACAAAACAAAGTAATGCAAAACAATACAAAACAATACAAAACAATACAAAACAATACAAATGTAGACACGTGAATATGAAAGCTTCACTTGCTTTTGATTGATCATCCCAAATAATTCACCCTGCAAACCAGAGGATGATGACTGGATTTTCCTTGTGTTGTTTTTGTTGTTGGAATAATTCCATGCTTAATTATGCAGACGAAGAAATGCGCAAATAATTTAGAAATAACTATTTTATCGAAACATTATGAAACAATTTTGGAGTAATTCCTTTATTATAAAGCAGAAATACTTTTTAAATGATAAAAAATACCCTATTTCATCGTTTTGCACCCGAAATATGACTGCTGATACTCTGAGTTCAATCCCCGATGTTAATTGCATCTTAAGATGAACTTATCAAATTATATGGTGAGGTAATGTTGCCATAATAATAATATTATTATTACTGCAATATATGTAAATAATTATATAATGTAGTTATACATTATTTATTATAATTACATTATTTTAAAGAAATGAATTAATTTGGTACGATTAATTAATAAAAATATTGCTAATTAATGTGATTATTATTATTATTTATTATTATTATTACAATTAATTTACAATAAATAAATTTTCAGTTCATTATTCAAACGTCCTTCGCCTTCTCATTGTCTATCAATATTTAAAAACCAATAAATCATCGTTAGGAATTAATGAATGAACTGCTAAAATGCTGTTTTAATCGCTTGAAATTCCCATTTAATATTCCTTTTTTTCCAATTTAAGACTTCATTATTTACATTATTTAGTAAATAATTCAAAATAAACTTTTTCCGACCTTTAGCAAAATAATTTTTTACATTCCTGGAAGACGAAAAACCGCCAGAATTTGAGGAAAAACCACAAAGATGAGTCATCTGCGAACGCATTCCAATAAATACTGGAATAAAATAATTTTAATCCACGAAAATATCCACAGTTAAACACAAATCCGCCGTTGTAACTCGGAATCATGCTGCTTCTGCTTTCAAAAGACAAAAAAAATTAATCTGCAAACTTCTACCTTCACCGAAATTATAATAATAAACCAAATATCCTTCACCAACCTTCAAACAACATCCACCCAACTTTAACCCAACTTTCACCCAACTTTCACCCAAATTCCACCCAAATTCCACCCAAATTCCACCCAACTTTCACCCAACTTTCAACAAATTTCACCCAACCTTCAAACAACTTAAACTCATCTTCCATTCAACCTCGTTGAGCAATTTCTTGAGAATTTTGAATGTTTTCTTTCATTTAGTGTTTATTCCTTCTTTTTTTTCTTGAAATATTTTTTCTTGTTGGAAATCCAAGCCTGGAAATTCCGGGGTAGAGAACCAGAACAGAAATTGATGGTGGTCGTGAGGCTCTGAGATAAGAAGGATGAAAAGTTTTTAACAATAATAAATAAATAATAACATTAATAAATATTATTATTATTATTGTTATTATTACTACTACAATTTATGACATCAAAAAACATATAACATTAAAAATATATAATAACATAATAAGGTAGATAAATTCGGAATTTCATTGCTTTTAATGATAAAATATTAATTGTTAATAATAATTTAAGTTTAAAATTTAATTTTAAATCATTTCAAACATCATCGAAACTTAAGCAAAGGCAGTTGAAAAAGAAAGAAAAGTATTGCAAGAATTTCTACATTTTATTTCATTTTATTGGAGGAATTGTTCATATTTCCAACATTTATTCCATATTTAACTCAAAGAGATAAGCCTCAATCTCGAATGAATTTTTGAAAATGTTTACAAATCTTACAATCAGGACTTGCTTTTATGGATTCCCCAATTTAGAGAGTTTTATGGCACTGGGTTGATGGCTTCCATGAAATATTGGAGACAACAAATCGTCCTTCAATCAATCAATCCATCCATCCGTCCGTCCGTCCGTCCGTCCAAGCATCATCAATCCGTCCATCCATCCATCCATCCGTCCAACCGTCCGTCCGTTCGTCGGTCCTTCCGACTATCCACTGATGGTCTTAATATCAAGCCCTAAGATTAGTATGATAATGATGATGATGATGATGATGATGATGATGAGGAGGAGGAGTCACCCACGCGTAACGACTTGCCACCCACTAGTGTATGAGGCTAATTTCGTCCCAGTCTGGGGAGGCCTTAAATCCTCTTCCATTGTCAACTCATTATTTCAACTCCTCCTTTGTGCTCATTCTTCTCTCTTTCTTTGGCGAATCTGTAAAGAATAATTAATATTTTGATTGCTCGTTTGGGATTGGACATAAATTATTATCAATAATAATATTAATGATAATGATGATGATGATGATGATAACAACGACAATAATAATAATAATTATAGTAATAATAATAATAATAATTCTTTATTATCAATAAAACAAGAACTAATTGGCCCAAAAATTCAATCTAAAAAGATGCAATATTTTTAGTTCTTTATGTTGCTCTTTTTATACATCCATTGTCTGCAGAGCATAAAAAACAATAAGAAAAATAAACAACAACAACAACAGTAATAATAATATAATCTAAAGCCACAATAAAATATTATATTAACATTATTATTAATATTTTAGAACATTAAACATTTCAAAAAAATAGTTATTCTAAATAATAATAATAATAATAATAATAATAATAATAATAATAATAAAACAGTAATCATAAAAATCATGCAAAATGATCATCACTCACAAACAAAATCACAACAATCGAACATTCGCTGACAGAACTTTCTAAACAACAACAACAACAACAACTTCTCTCAAACTCAACATCCTCTCCTCCATGTTGTGACAGGTTATTTCGTTTCTATGGCAACCAAGGGCAGGGTGGTCGTCATGGCTACGGGTGACAAGGTGCTCTTCGACTGCGCCTTCACAGCGGACGTCTACAACCTTTTCGATTTCCCAGTCCTCTGGGTCAAGGTTCAGAGGAGCGAACAGACCCAGGTCAACGTCATGGGGAACATCAACGAACCCTTCACCTTCACCGACCGGTTCAAGGTCGCCATGGAGGTCAACACGAACGGTGCTGGAAAAGTGTACAACGTCATCCTCCAGATCATCAGTTAGTACCTTCGACGTGTCTCATGATAAAAATAATTGGCTGATGTGAATAGTTAGGATTAAAAATAATAACTAATGCGTATAATAACTAATTAAAAATAATTAAAAGAATTAATAACATTATTAGATATTTAATTAATTAATATTTTATAAGTACTGTGATTATATTTGTTAATTTCTCATTTTTTTTTTTGAGCAATTTTATTCAACCAATCATCGGAATTAAAACAAACAACAAAGCAACACAAGAAACCAAATAAATAACTCGAGGGTCAGCCTTAAGGAGCACTCGTGTTTATGCGTTCTTGTGACATTAAGACATGATTTCATCAATAAATAAAAATATAATTCATATAATAAAATAATTACATTTTATATTTCAAATACAAACGTAATAATAATGTAATAATATATTATTATATTCGTGAATTATTATTACATGTACTTGTTCTTCATTTATATAGCCACATGCATAGCGTCAGAGGCGCTTCTTGTTAACCATTTATATAGCGCTCCTTCCAAAGTGAAGGCTGGGTTTCGAACACGACACATTACGACTGTTGCCATTACCGTCGTATGCAGGAACGTAACACATTCGGCCAACCTGTAATTAATTAAGTTTAAAATAATATTTCATTTCAAGTTTGTTTTTAGGTAAATAATGGAAAAAAAGATACATTTCAAGAGGCCATGAAATTGATATTTAAATAAACAAAAAGTCATTTTAGTCTCCAGGCTTTTGGCGATTTATTTCAAAGAAACTTTTTGAAAACATTTCGTTGAATTAAGTTTTTTATTTGTTTTTAAATTCGAAAATTGACTCGAGCCAAATCTTTTCATTTGCGTCGAATTGCTACTAATTTATTATTTTAATTAATTTAATTATATTATTATTGTTATTATTATTATTATTATTACTATAACTTTATGAGATATAATTTATAATATAATTTACCATATTAATTACAATTTCGAACTAATTATTCTGTAAAATTCGATTTTTTAACTAAAAATATTTTTCCAAGCCAAGGATCAAAATAATTTCAGAAAAGAATTTAAAAAGCTTTTTAGTTTTAAACTCACGTTTTTTCAATTTTTAAAAATCAATCATAAACCTTTCCTTTTTGTGGAAGAAAAATGAAGAATTTGTAAGTTTTTTATTTGAAGGCCGCTGTCCTTAAAGGCGGAGGTCACGTGATAGTTGTAATGATGAGCAGTCAGAGGAGGAGTTTGTTATGTTGAGACGATTTTATGGAAACACAATTTTTCTTGATGGCTTCAAAAAATCATTAAAAGTCATTAAGAGTATTGTTCTACATCTAATTCCTCATCCGATAATTAATCATATTATCCTACTTTTTTAAACAAATTATTTTCATTTTTGTTATTATTATTATTATTATTATGGAATTTTCACATTATTCTTCTCGGCCTTCCACCCGTTGAAGGATGAATCCGGAGCACTGCCAGTACTCTTTAGTGATTCATCCAAACACTTTCCTTAAAATGTGGACAGTGCCCAAAAAAGAGATTTTTTGAATCTCCGAAACCTTAGGACGTCCTGGTATCAACTCCACTCCTTTCGCGAAGTCTTTTCTCAACGTTCCGAGTGCTCCTACGACTACTGGGACGACCTTGGTTTCCACATTCCATATCCTGTTACTTTCGATCTCCAAATCCTTGTATTTGCTAATTTTTTCAGCCCTTCTTTAAGCGCGATGTTTTTATCGTCAGGGACAGAAACATCAATTAACATACAAGTCTTAGATTTCCGGTCTCCTTCTCTAGGCTGTCCTTTAGCATCACTTTCCTTGGTGTTTGAGCTGTTGACAAAAGCAAATATTTATTCTTTATTGCCTTTGCTTCCTTCAGGAGAGAATATTTTGCCTTCCCAACCTCATGCTTTTTTTTTACAAGCCTACAAAACCTGTCTCTCATTGAATATTCCACAAATCGGGTAATTATGTCACGAGCCCGATACATATTGAGTGATGCCAAAATCCAGGAATGAGGCAAACTGTCAAAAGCTTCCTTGTAATCAATCCTTGCCATGGTCAGATTCCTCATCATTCTGTTGGCAGTGCTTACAACCATCTTTGTTGATAAGCAGTTGATCCTTATGACCTCTGACCCTCTTCGACAACCTTTTTGTTCTCTGGGTTGTTTTTATGTTGTTCTTATCTCAGTGAATGTAAAGTCGATTTGATATCGCAGTGGTTAATATTTTGTATAAAGTAGTCAGACAAGTTATGGGGTGGTAATTTTTGGGATAGTTTTGATCTTTACCTTTATTATTATTTATTAATTATTATTATTATCATTATTATTATTATTATTATTATTATTATTATTTTATAAGCGGACGAATTATCGCTTTAATGAGGCGTTTCACCTGTCGTTCAATGCGTGCTTCTACGAAAATGAGATTCAACATTTGAGGTTTTTTGGAAGTATTTCCATTTTGATCATTGATGAAGAAAACTATGTTGATGATGACGATGATGATGGCGATGGCGGTAATGATGATGATGATGATGATGACGTTTCAGACACGACGTTGGAGGACAGTGGAAATTACACCTGTGAAATTAGGGGTCCAGGGTCGGCCGTTCTGGCTAAAGTCACTCACTATCTGTTCATAAAAAGTTATTTTGATTACATTTTTAAAAACATCACTTTTAAGCGTTTATAATTTCATAATTAGCAAATAAATAATAAATTAACACGAATAAATAATAAATTTTAAATAATAAATAAATAATAAATTAAAAATAATAAATAATAAATTATCATTAATAAATAATAAATTATCATTAATAAAATAAAAAAAATTAACACGNATTTTTAAAAACATCACTTTTAAGCGTTTATAATTTCATAATTAGCAAATAAAATAATAAATTAACACGAATAAATAATAAATTAACACGAATAAATAATAAATTAACACGAATAAATAATAAATTAACACGAATAAATAATAAATTAACACGAATAAATAATAAATTAACACGAATAAATAATAACTTAACACGACATAATTCATCCAGCTCCAGTGCAGGCATTGATCCTGACAAGAAAAGATGATTTGCCTTCCCTAGCTTTCCTCCAAAACTTGACCATCACTCATTCCAACCATCATCATCATCTTCATCATCACTCCTCTCAGCCAATGAAAAGACTCAAGCTTGCAGAAATAGCGGCCAATCGAGTGGTGTGCTTAGCAATGGGGGGCTACCCGCCCCCGACCCTGCTGGTCTTCATGGCTCGAAAGGTGCAGCCCTTCCACTCCGATTCGTTTGGACACGTGACGTCGTCAGCATTTCATTTGTTCGAGTCGTTTGCAAATGTGACGTCATCACATCCCGGTGATCATCAATTTCCGCCTAAACTGGAATCACCTCACGAACCACTGCACGACGTCACTTCCTCCTTCGCCAACTTCAGCCAATCGTCCGGCGACACCGGATCTCCGGGTCTGAGGAAGTTGACGTACAGGAGTGAGAGATGGACGGATGGACTGAAGGTCGGAGTGGAGGAAGACGGAGCAGTCCTCGGTTGCACCGCCATCGTGCCCGGCATCGAGCCTCTGTCAACCTACGTTCTCCTTGACGTCGACTGTGATTAGTTTGTTATTGGTTACATTTCATTACATGTTTACATTATTTATTACATGTCATAATTAAAGCTTGTTTGACGTTGATTTTTGTAAATTAAATGAAACGACATTTAACTCTTACAATTTACTCTTAAAATGGATTTCTGAAAACAAAGTTGCTCTTGCTAGCTATAAATAAACATACAATTAATAAATTCATCATCATCATCATCATCATCAAGACCACCACCACCTCCATCATCATCATCATCATTGTCGTCGTCGTCGCCACTACCACCACCACCACCACCACCACCACCATCATCATCATCATCATCATCATCATCAACTTCTCCCAGACTCCCCCAAACTTTGGTGCCAGGACTCAGAGGCCTCACACGGTGAACGAAACATCTTCCTCAAATGTTCCCTCAAATCGAAACCTCGAGCCTTCGCCATGTTCTGGATTTTGGACCAGTTTGGAACCCCACTGGCAGAGGGGGAGGTCAAGGACGGACTGTGGACAATATCGTGGTGGGTCGTTATGACAGGGATTAGGATTGTTATTACTATTTTTTTAAAAAATAATAATCATTTATTAAAATTTGTAATATTTTTAATAAAAATAATTTTTGTTATTGCTACCACTTTTATAAAAATTAAAACCAAATAACATAAAAGCAAATATAAAATCAAATCATAATATAATATATTTAATTATATTACATGTAACTATAAATTACGTCGTATTATATTTTATTACATCGTAACTTACATAATACTTAAACGCTAATAAACACTGGAAATTCCTTCCCTAAGCGCAATTTGGTTTACAGCGCACGTAAAACAAAACATCTTCCAAGCGCAAGCGACAGAAGCGTCTTCAGCCGCGGCAGACGCTCGTAAAGAACCGAGGACGTCATTAAGTTTGCTGACGTCAGCTGGCGCCAAGTGATTCATTCAAGCGCAACGAATGTTATGCTCTGTCTCACCTCATTTTCATTTATGATCGCGTACCGAGGAGCTCTGCTTTTTGTCTTTTGGAATCATGAGTTGTGAAAGTTTAATTATGGACGGCAATTGATTGTTTGATCGACAATTATTTACATATTTATTTATTTACTTTTGCATTTTTAATCACTTATTTAGTGAACATTAAGTGGATGAGCATCACAATAAACTGCCAAAAATCAATCCAAATCCTACAGGATAAAGAATGTCCAAAAGCAATACAAAGGCAGCCATTACACACTTAATGAGTTACCAACGTGTACTTGTACTTGTACATTCGTTTATGCTAGTACAAGACGATAGCATATGTCTTACCAAGAGCTGAATGCCAAGATGGCAGAATTACTTGCGCAAAGAAGAAAATGGAAGTCTTCATGAAGATATTATTTTGCAATCTGAGACGTTTGATGGGATTTGTGAGAATATTAATTACTTAATAATTTCAACATTTATCCTTTAATTTATACTTGAATAATAGTCATAATAATCGAATATTACAAGTAAGTAAATCTGTTAATAATAAATGAATAATGTAATAATAATAACGATAATAATAATAGCAATAATAATTAATTGTTATTAAATAATAATTAATTAATAGCAGTTATTAAACAGCAGTAATTAATTAAAATTAACTAATTAATTAACCAAGAATAATTAATTAATTACGAATAATTTTTCGTGTTGTTTTAACAGCAACAAGTATTTAATTACAATTAGTTAGTTAATTAAGGATATTTAATTTCTTATTAATTAATAATTATTAATTATAATTTTTATTAATATTAATATCAATATTAATAATAACGATAATATTAATGTGTAATTAATACATGAAATAATGATAATGATACTACTACTACTACTACTACTACTACTACTACTACTACTACTACTACTACTACTACTACTACTACTACTACTACTACTACTACTACTACTACTACTACTACTACTACTACTACTACTACTA
>MPNW01001637.1:19923-33876 GCA_011800805.1 Hirudo medicinalis
TACTTTTTAAAATTATTATCATCGTCATCATCATCGTTATTAATGTTATTATTATTATTATTATTATTATTGTTATTATTGTTGTTGTTATTATTATTCTTATTATCATCATCATTGTTATTAACATTAATATTAATGTTACTATTTATTATTTTTATGTCCAAAACATGACCTAGATTTTACAGCATCATCACGTGCATAACATGAGCAGCAAATGCAACCCTCATCCCTATCACCAGCTTTCTATGGCTTCACAATGATCCCCGCTTTTCATTGGCTGTCAACGAATGGGTGCCACTGAATTTTTTGTGTCCTTTTTGTGGCTTTATTTGCATTTAGACACAAAATATGTTTATTCGTGACATAATAAAGGACAAGGATAAAATCATGTGTAATTACTTTTTCTAAATGCAATTTTAGAACAGTGCAGTGAAATTATCATTATTATTATCATTATTATTATTGTTATTATTATTATTATTATAATTGTTATTATATTTATTTATATTTACATATTTATTACATCATTACATTTAAATATTTTTACGTATAATTCAATGAATTAATTTCACTATCTTTTGTTAATTACACGTGTAAATAAAATGAAATAAAATAATAATAACAATAACAACAACAACAATAATAATAATAATAAAAATAATTATAATAACAATAAATATAAAAGAATTTAATGTATTCTTAACAACAAATCCCTGTTTGTGAGGATTCAATGAATCCATCGTGAGCAGGTTTTAAGCCTTAAACACAGTTAAAACTTTTGATCTTGAAAATTTAGACAAATTTTTAAGTCATTAAATAATGATTTATATTAAATTTTAAATTATTTAATTTAAATTTTATTGTTCGATAAACTTTAAACATATCATCTATTCTCTTATTTCAGTTGCATTGGCTACAATCTCCTCGTGTTCCTCACTCACATCAAATCCTAAACATTGAATTTAATTGCAGCAAATTATTATTATTATCATAATTGTTATTATTATATTCATTTTTATTGTAATTATCATCATTATCATCATTATTATTACTATTATTATTATCAGCATTATTATTAATAATAATAATATTATTATTATTTACCAAGCAATGAATAATAAGTAAGTAAAAAGGTTTTATTGTTTAATTAGATCACATAAACTGGCATGATGATGATGATGATGTTATCATAATCATATCATAATAATAATTAAAATCTTGGTGCGATGATTATGAGCGTTTAGACAATATAAACACAGTTGGTCACAAGAAACCATTCACACTACGATGACCATGACGTTGATGATGACCATGACGCCAGCGATGAAGATGATGATAATGATGACGACGATGCCTATGATGATGATCATGACGATGACGATGATGACGACGACGAAAATGACGAAGACATCATTCTATCAATATCATGGATGAGTAAAGAATGAAAACGACCCACCGTACCCACCGTAGAGCTCAATTTCATCGTCATCAGCGTACGTCAACCTCCAGAGCTTCTCCTGACTTCCGGTTTCATTCCGATGATTCATCTTTCCACAAATTGGATTCAAACTTTATTCGCAAATTTATTAAGGAATTATTTCTGAATATTTCCTAAATATCTACGAATGCTTTGGATAAATAACTAATATTGATTATAATTATAATAATATCATTAGTACTATTAATATTATTGTTATAGTATTAGTAAAAAAGTTATTCTAGGAAGATGTTTACACCTCGATTGTCTGAAACTTGTGAAATTGAAATGAAACTTGACATTCAAATTTGAAGAGCCATCGATTGGAGACCTTCTTTTGACAGTCTCTCGAGTGCTTGGTCGGCCTAACGACGGTGATTAACTTGTGATTAACTACGATTATTCTGATAACTATAATAAGAAACTGCATGTTTCAGTGATAACAACAACAGCAGTATATTCCAAGCTTAACAATCTTGGGTTTTAATCTAAGTCTGCAATTGATGGAATATTTATTCACAATGATAACGATGATGGTGATGGTGATGACGATAATGATGACGCAGATGGTGATGATGATGATGATGATGGTGATGGTGATGATGATTGACAATCAATTTGATCAACTTTGATCACAACAACTCACTCATTTGACCTTTCGATCAATCAGCCAATTAGAAGCAGAAACGTGATCAGCTGATTTGAACTATGACCTCAATTGTCCCACTGATAAGGAGGCACTTGAAGGTTGATAAAAAAATAGTTCAGGAATTAAAAAAGGGAGATGCTGATGAGGTTGAGAGAGTGCGGGTGGTCGTACTGATGCACTCAGAGTGCTAACCAAGATCCAACCACCTGTATAATGCAGGTATGATTACCATAACGCTGATGTTAATTACATTACATTATAATTGTATTAACTAATAATTAATGTAATTGTTGCGTAATAACAAAATAAACGTATTTCTAAACGTTATCATTCTAGCAATATTGTGACAATACTGAAATAAACAAGAACAACACAGGTACATGTGTTTCTGATGTACCTTTTATTAAATTATCATCGTTGTTGTTGTTGTTATTATTATTATTAATATTATTATTAAAGTTATTGTTATTGTTGTTGTTATTATTGTTGCCACTATTATAATTATTGTCGTTGTTGTTGTTATTATTATCGTTATTATTATATTATCATAATAAAAATGCAATTTTAATTATTTTACTCAAACAGAAAATATGTCCGACATCAATTTGCATGTAAAAAAATTCATAGACGAACGAAAGATGAGAGAAATAAAAGACAGACATTCAGAAGGAAGGATGGAGAGAAAGTACATGAAAAGGAATGAAAAGATTTCGATCCATGTTTAAGAAGAGCTTTCCAAATCCGCGAATAATCCAGCGATTGGTGACTTGCTTACCTGGAGGTGATTACCTGGATTGATTGCGTGAATGCAGGTATCAGGTGTTAAATGATGGATGGAAGACTTATTAGTTTTTACTTTTTATGCAATGATTTTTGATTTGTTCTTTTTTTTATTTACTTTTTTATTTACGATTTATTTTTATATATATTTACGATGCATTTTTGCATCATAATTAATTATTATGAAATAACCATATAATAATAATGCTAAACATTAGTTATCGAAAATATTTTAAATATTCACAAATTTTCGACATATTTCCAAGAATTCAATGATGATCATCCATGCACTATCTAATTCACACAATGATATTTGCAAAAATTCAAAGCAATTCACCATGGTCCATTCACTAATTCACAGAGGAACGGGGTCCTCTCGATTAAATTTCTCCCTCAAAATGGATGACAAACCAATTGTCGCAGAAGCACTCTTTCGAGGTCGTCAGTCATTCTTCACTTTTTCATCCAAGTTTTCCGGGTTCAATTTCCTTTTTTTAAATTTATGAATAACTGGTTAAAGTTAAAAAATAATTTCAAATTAATATCATTGTTATTACTATTGTTATAATTATAAGTACTACTACTACTATTATTATTATTATCATCGTCATCATCATCATCACCATCATTATTATTACTGTTGTTGATATTGTTACAGTTGTTCTCATACTTTGTCATTGATTAAGTAACCTCTTTCATAAGGCGCTTTTAAATATTAAAAATATTTAAATATTTGAATTGAAAAAGAAAACAAACTTAAAATATTTAAAAATAAATAATAATTAAAAATAACAAATCATCTTAAATTACGAACGAAATAGATTTAATTAATGTTTTAAGACAAAAAGTCCAATTTCAAGGAATTAGGAGGAAATAATTAATAATAATTATTATTAATAATTCATAATTCACAAGTTGTGCATCATTTAAAGCATTTCAATCCAACAAATTTATGGATTAAATTTTGATGTAGAATTGAAGGGCAATATAAAATAATAATATTATTAATATTATAATATTATTAATATATAATATAATATAATTATATATATAATATAATATATATAATAATTATTATATAATATAATAATATAATTAATATAATATATAATTAATATTATATAATATTATTATTTATTTTTTACTAATTATTATATTATTTAATTATTAATTATTATATTATATTAATACCAACAACGAAACATCTCCTCACCATCTACGAACCAACAGGCACGAGAGGAACACAAACAACTGAACGTGAAAATGCTAACAAGAAAGAATGCCATGTCTCCAAATTACCCTAGCACGGGGCTTGGTCGTGTTGGTGGTGATAATGATAAGATGAAGACGACGACGACGACATTAACGATGACGACGATGATGGTGATGATGATGATGATGTAGAAGAAGAATATGATGATGATGATGATGACGATGATGATGATGATGATGATGATGATGATGATGATGATAATGATGATGAAGAAGAAGAAGAAGAATATGATNATTATGACATTAGTGATTATAATAAAATAATCTATCATTGAATTATGTTTGCATCAATTAGGCACCTGGTGGTGGTGATGATGATGACGATGACGACGGATGATGATGATGATGATGATGATGAGACGACGACGATGATGAGACGATGATGATGATGATGATGATGATGATGATGATGATGATGATGATGATGATGATGATGATGATGATGATGATGATGATGATGATGAAGAAGAAGAAGAAGAACAAGATCATGATGATGATGATGATTATGATGATGATGACGAAGATGACGACGACTACGTCGATGATAATATGATGAAGTCATTGAAGATGGCGATACTAAAAACTGACCGTAAATACTTTCAACCAATTCCACCAATGAACGTCTTCAAGGTGGTCAGTCATCACCCTCGCTCTGATTGGTCCAATTATGACAAACTTTGTGACGTCACGAATCACTTATGGGGTTGTTATCACCTTATTATCATTAATATTTTATTTTCGATGGCATTTGAGATGATGATAATGATTACGACGCATGTTTTGATAATAACAAGATCAATAGCGGTAATAATATCTTCATGTTATTATTATTATTACTAGTGTTATTATTATTATTATTATTATTGTTGTTGTTGTTGTTGTTGTTGCTGTTGTTGTTCTTGTTGTTGTTCTTGTTGTAGTTGTTGAACTTGTTTCCCCATAGAAAGAGACCTGCCAATCACAAGGCTGGCATTGAACTTCCGTTTCATCTGTCCCTCTTCCTGTTGGCTGATGGATGGTCACGTGACAAATGGGAAGTAAACATTCAGGCTATGATTGGTCTTTCAAGTTGTTGCCAAAAACCTTCATCTAAATAGATGATGATTATTTTAATGGTAGTGATAATGATGACGACGACGATGACGATGATGTTGATGATGATGACGACGATGATGATGATGACGATGACGACGACGACGAAACCTTGGTTAGAATATTTTTGTCTCTTGTGCGAAAGCATTTAAGGAGTAGTCTCAATCTCACAAATGCTTTGTGAACATTGATGCTTTTTGAGCTTTGTAGGTGAGTGTGTTGTCGATGAGGACTCCAAGATCACGGATATTGTCTGATAAAGGTGGGTTTGAGAGGCAATTGTGAAATTGCTTGGTGGAGTTTTCATGAGTTACGTCTTGATGGAGATTTGAATGCATTTTTCATGAGCTGTAATTGCCATTTGTTGATCCACAGCATTAATCCGTTGATTGCAGTCTGTAAGGAGGAGTTCTGAGGGAATGACGATTTTGAGTTTGAGTTTGAACTCGTCTGCAAATAGTTTAAATTTGACGGAATTATTGGTCCAGCCAGAGTATGTCGGCAACATATCATTTATATGAATGAGGAAAAGCATGGGTCCAAGCACACTCCCTCGAGACACGCCACTGATTACGTCACCGCTGTTGGATAGGTGGCCGTTCATTTTGACTGCTTGGGTTCGATTGGATAAAAATTCCTCAAGCCATGAAAGCAGGTTGTCTGAGATGCCGTAAGCTTGAAGTTTGATCAGCAGCTTTGGATGAGACGCAGCTTTTGAATCGAACGCCTTCTTGAAGTCAAAGGACATGATGTCGGTGCCCAGGTGCATTGACCAGTCATTTTTGCACTCGATAAGGTTTGTGCAAGTTGATCTGGAGTTTAGAAAGCCATGTTGTCCAGGTGATATAGGACTGTTTGCTTGTAGGTAGTTCAAGATGTCTTCGTTAATCATCCGCTCCATTGCTCGACGGCAAGAGGATGTGATCGATATCGGTCGGTGGTTACCGGGGTCAGACGTGGCACCTTTTTTATGTGTAGGGGTTACACGAGCAGATCTCCAATCATGGGGCAGTTCATGCTTATTGAAGGAGAAATTGAAGATGTGGCAGAGTGGCAAGCAGAGACCGGCAGCACAATTTCTGAGGAGGTTATTTGTTATTCCGTCAGGACCAGAGGAGAGGGACGGCCTGAGACTACGGAGTTTTTGGTAAGTACGATCCGTGGTAAATGTTATTTGAGCGATTTTCTTGTTGGTACATGGAGATATGGTATGAACTGAGCCATCGTCGATTGCGAATAATACACTGCACAAGTTGGTGTTAAAAATAACAGCCATTTCATCTGGGTCTGAAGTGAAAGTATCATCTTGCTTTTTTAATTCCTGTATTGGGTTGTGTGTTGAAAGCTTTCTGTTGATGAAGCGATAGAATCGTCCCAAATCTCCAATGATGGAGACGCAAGCCTACTCTCCTGTAATCTGTGGTGATTTTTAATGACCTTTTTGAGATTTTTGGAAAACTTGTTGAAGGGAATTTTGTCCTCAATCCTCCCAGTTGAATGCCATTTACGGAAGGCTGGGAGTTTCATTTTCTGGGCCTTTAGAATGAAGTTAGGGCAGGAGGGCTTGGTCCTTCCAGTGGTAGCGATGGGCTGCTCATGCTCCGGAGAAATCCTATATATTGTCGTTCCGCACAAAATTAAAATCCCCCACAATACAAAATCAAACAAACAAACTTGTTCAGAATTTCTGCATAAATACTTCAGACAATGAGCACTTTTATTGGCATAAAATCTTCGGAAAAGTTGGAGCCGATGGGTCTGTAATATGTAATAACTCTGCAGACAGAAAACAGTATACAGAGTTTGTAAAAATGTCAACACATAAATGTTAAAATAAATAAATGATAAATGTTACTAATTCTTATATTATGCCGTCCAACACTTAATTTTTCATCGGTTGACAATTTCATGACAAATATATCTTTTAATTTTAAGAAATCTTTTAAAATATTTATTTTTTATGTGATCAGTAATCACTGATCAACTGATTACTAACAATTTTGTTGGTGATGTGGTTGTGCGATTAAAAATATTTTTTACATTAAATGAGAAATAAGTAATTATTTTATTTTTTCTCAAGAAAAAAATGCAATTGAATTTTCAAGTTTCTCGTCATTCTGAATTCAATAAACATTTTTAATGCAATTATGACACTGTTATTTGCATACAATTTACATTGTATATATTTTTGCATATATATATATATATTGTATACATATTATACACATATATATATATATATATTGTATACATATTATACACACATATATATATATATTGTATACATATTATACATATATATATATATATATATTATATACATATTATACACATTATTATAATACATTGTATACATATTATTCACTACTTACGTATGTTTGCATATGCGTGCATGCATCTCATTACTGACCTCGACAATGAGGCAGAGGTGAAAGTTCACCTGGGAAGTTGTGAGGAGCAATTGTTACTTTTCCTTCAATTCAGGAGCTGGATTCATTCCAGGAAGCGTTACGTTACTTGCTTCAGTTCCTGCTGTTCCTACTTCCGGTTTGAACCGGAGTGTGACGCCATCTTTGATTTTTATGAGGAAAGGAATATAATATAATATAATATAATATAACATAATTATATTTAAATATATTATAATTATATTGTGTAACTGAATAATCGTCTATTTTCTAATAACATTAAAATACATTGCGCCGTTTATGGCATCAATTTTTACAAATTAAATTACAATAAATTTATTTGAAAAATATTTCTTCAAAAATTCAAAACTAAATTCCTTCACAACTTCAACAACTGGACTCGTGCAAGGAGAGATCGATTTAAAATCTCAATCGCGGGAAGCAAAAAATGCTGATTTCATTCAACAATTTGAATTTCATTCACAAGTCTTTCGAAGGTCTTTTGGATGTTATTTATTGTGTTGGGAGGTGCTTTCAGAAATAAATGCTAATCACGTAGCATTAGGTTTGTGGTTACAATGACGATTGTTGATAATAGTGACGATGATGGTGGTGGTGATGACGGTGATGAAGACGACTATTATGACGATGTTATTGTTGATGATAATGATGACGATGATGGTGGTGGTGATGACGGTGATGAAGACGACTATTATGACGATGTTATTGTTGATGATAATGATGACGACGACGACGACGATGATGGTTCTCATTGCATGGGAAATGATAGAATTGGATCCCCAGAAAATGTGAACATGAATAATAATTTATGATAATTAGCTATTGGAACTCGTCGTCATCGTCATCATCATCATCGTCATCGTCGTCACCACGATCATAATCGACATCACCGACACCATTTTTAGGTTTTCGAGTTTCTGTTGAAACTCAACCTTAAAAGATTCTTTGTTCAAAGTGGTTGATGATGATGATGATGATAAAGATGGAAAAGGAGACGAAGAAGATGATGATGTTGCTGGTGATGGAAGCAGGTGAAATGGATGAAGAGCCTCTGGGAGGAAATATGTGAAGAAAGTTCTTTATTCATTTTTTAAATTATTTTTTACAAAATTTTATTATGCCTCGAGTTTCATGGCGGCAGAACTTACGACGCAACAGTTTAGGTTCACGATTTGGCTTAAGATTTCGAATTGGTCAATTCGCCTTGGTGCTCGCCCTGTGCCCCACGGTACTTGCAGTACTTGGCGTGTTCGTATTAAAAAGGAAAACATTTGCCACTTACAAATTTTTCATTCAAAAAGTGAATTTCATATTAAAAGTGATATAAATATTTCGTTAATAAGTTGTGATAGTTGCAGGAAATAAGTTGTGGAAGTGGTTGATTGATCGGAAGGCAACTCGTCTCATGTTTCAACCCAAATCTCCGCTGAATCTGCCTCCTTCCATTAACTCCATTCCGGTGGAAGCAATTCCATTATTTCACGGTTTGCGTGGGAGGTCAGCATCAACAACATCAACATACATCAGCAACAATGACCATCAGCGACAACAATCACAAACAACAAACATATCAACAGCAAACATATCAACAACAAACATATCAACAACAAACATATCAACAACAAACACATCAACGACAAACATAACAACAACAAACATAACAACAAACAAACACATCAACAACAGACACTTCAACAACAGACATATAAACAACAAACAGAAATCTCGATAAATCAACTCAAATCGCGACAAATCAATACATCGAAAGGTGTGCGAGCAGAACGAGGGTCGGTGTAAAATAGCGAAGGCCTTTTCAATAATCGAACAAAATATCTGAAAGTCGTGACCAAAATAGCGAAGGCCTAAATGCTTTACAAAAAATAAGAAATTTCGGAAAATTTCATTTATTGCACCAGAAAATGCTTTCGATATTTTGGATCCAAATCCTTCGATAAGCGGTCTTTAGATATTTTGTATCTTAGGTATATAGGGCCTCGCTACTTTGGTATGCCGGCAAATCCTTTTCGATTTTTTGCAAATCCAGTAAAACTTTTCAATAAGTAATTAAATAAATATAAATTAAATTATAAACAACGAAACAATATTAATAAATACTATTAATAAACAATATTAATAAATACTATTAATAAACAATATTAATAAATACTATTAATAAGTATAATAATATTAATGAAGAAACAAAATAGTTATTTAGTTGTTTAGTCACATATCTTCATATGAAGATTCTTCTACAATACAAAACAGAAAGTACGTTTGTATGTCTGTCCCAAGAACCCCTTCCAATCGGTGAACTGTATCTTGAATTTTTTTAAGCCATTCTTGGGTCAACTGTGCTAAAGTTTCAACTTTCAACTTTCACCTTTTCCTAAATAGCATACGAGCTTTAAACTCGAGAGCTACTGGAAGCGAGGAGCATTGTGCTCTCGCATGGTCTAATGTTCATGTTCAAGATCTCACCTCTCACGATGGCAGCACGGGTTCGAATCCCGTTGCGGGAGCATCCTGATCGTTCTGTCCTTCGATGGCAAGTGACTGGCGGTATTTGAAGCACGTAAATTGAAAGGGGATGAATGAAATTAATTGTAATTAATAAAACATGAGTTTTAATAAATGACTGACGAAGCCGGTTTAAAATTAGTTAGTTAAGTCGTAAATATTAATTGTTTTCCTCCACGCCCAATAAAATGAGGAGCTGACGACTGAGTGAATTTTTGATGATTGAGTGAATTGTTGGACGATTGAGTGAATTGTTGAACAATTGACAAACGATTGTACAGTGATTTATTTCAACAGCTCAGTTCAAAGATTGATTGATTGAAAGTTGCAGTGTTTTTCTTAAAGATTATTTTGCTCAGAGATAAATTATTCTTACAAACCCCAATGGAATTCTCGATTTTTTGTTTATTTTCCTTTCAAAATGAAAGCACAATTCTGCCTATTCTTCCGAGTTTAAAAGTTAGTGGAACAACAACGACTACAACAACAATATAACAACAAAATACAACAACAAAATTTGTTGAACAACAGTTTCTTAAAAAATTATTAAATTTGTTGCAATCATAATTTGTTGAAATCATTTTGTGACGCAACATCAACCAGTTCAGTCATTAACAGGAAAAATAAAGAAAATGAATGAAAATGAATTTGGACGAAAAGTTGATGAAGTTGATGAAGTCGATGAAGTCGAGAAGCTGAGGAAGCTGATGAAGTCGAGAAGCTGATGAAGTTGATGAAGTTGATGAAGTCGAGAAGGTGAGAAAGTGATTCCTCGGGAAGATAAAAGAGCAAATCCATCATGGAATTTCCAACGTTGGTGAGGAGAAAACTTAATGCTCCTCATTTCAATCTTGCTTTGGGAGCCAATCTCATCCATTAACAAGATGAATTGCACAGTTTATTCAAATCCATGATGAATTTTTCTGGTGAATTAGTGATGAATCAATCGTGAATTATCGGTGAATTTATGTTCAATTATGGTGAAATATGGTTAATTATTGGTGAATTGAAGGTTAATTGTTAGTGAATTGAAGGTTAATTGTTAGTGAATTGAAGGTTAATTGTTAGTGAATTGAAGGTTAATTGTTAGTGAATTGAAGGTTAATTGTTGGTGAATTGAAGGTTAATTGTTAGTGAATTGAAGGTTAATTGTTAGTGAATTGAAGGTTAATTGTTAGTGAATTGAAGGTTAATTATTGGTGAATTGAAGGTTAATTGTTAGTGAATTAGCGCAAAATCAGAATAGTTGACAAACAAGAAAGTGCAAGAAAAAAAGGGGATGTTTTGAGTTGAAAAGTAAATAATAATTAAAAGGGAATAAAACGCTAATTGAAAAGAAATCGTGTGCAAACTAAATTGACAAGCACAATGATGGATCAGGTGCGTTAGAGCATGCTTTTGTTTGGTTAAAATAATTACTCACACATTTACATAAACGTGATGAATATTTTGTTACAATTTAAATTACAATTTTTATTACAATTTAAATTACAACTTTTATTACAATTTATCTAATATTGTGAATAAGTGTAAATATTACTTCCGTAACATCACCTCCTTCGCATAATTCTTATTTTAAATTAAAATGATTTTCTTCGTAAAATTAATTTATTTATTCCACAATAAAATTTCCTGATTTTAAAATTATGACCTCTAAAATTTCGAGGAGACGAGTAAAAAAAAGCAGAAATTAAATTTTTGGCGGCAAAGTGGAGCTAATGGGAGCAGACTATTCAGGTCTGAATTTTAGCGCGGTTTTAAGTCAATTACATTGACTGGCATTTCTCGACATTAAATGGAATTTTGTTGATTTTCTCTTCAAGTCCTTCAAAGTAGTGAGTTCAAGACTTAGAAATTTTCTCTTCAAGTCCATAGGTAGTGAGTTCAAGACTTTGAAGGAGAAATTAGTTTAATTCATTTATTAGTGTAATTCATTTATTTGTTTTTTTGCTTTTAATTTAATTTTTTATCCCGCAAAATACCTTAAACACAAACTTTGAAAATATCTCAAAAACTAATTTTAAAGCCACAAAAGAAATACAATAAATCAATGGTCAGTATCAAGTTCACTATCATTATCCTTATCAATATCGGGTTCTTAAACTAAACGAGGCAGATCGAAGGAAACTACAAAAGCTTGAATTTATCGAAGTTAAAT
Organism: Hirudo medicinalis; assembly: GCA_011800805.1. Classification (NCBI taxonomy): domain Eukaryota; kingdom Metazoa; phylum Annelida; class Clitellata; order Hirudinida; family Hirudinidae; genus Hirudo; species Hirudo medicinalis. The sequence continues at coordinate 32,298 of MPNW01001637.1, forward strand.
AAAATAAGTTTTAAACAAGTTAAATAAAAGTGCATTCTAAGCAAGAAAAGCACGACAGTCCACCAAAACAAACGCAAAACACAGCAATAAACGTCAACAATCAACTCGCAACAAAAGCAACATTCGCTATCGTCTGCTTCCTCAAACACGTGCTCACCACGCTGCCTCTAAAGCTCACCAAGCTCCCGCTTAAAAAATAATTGTTTATCAAAGTCCGTTTCATAAGCAGACGATTAGGACGGTGTTCCCGCATCGGGACTCGAATCCGTGCTGCCATCATGGGGGGGGCGGAGGGCTCAACCATCGGACCATGTGGGAGCACAAGCACTCGCTCGCACTCCTCGCCTGCTTACTTGCACTTCGACCAGCCATTTTAATTAAATATGCAAAATAAAGCAACCAACAGCCAATAGTAATAACGCTCGGCATCATGCAGACGAACATTCAGACCCATCATTCAAACATTCCACTCCTGAAATAAACACGTATAATGAAATTGTTAATGCCATGTCACTGATATGCCATGTCACTGATATGCCATGTCACTGATATGCCATGTCACTGATATGCCATGTCACTGGCAGTCAGCCTTAAGGAAGCTCTTGCTCCCGCCATCGGACTGACTTCATTAATGAGTCTCCAGCAGGCACCGTCCGACACAACGAGTTTTATATTTCGTTATTTGGTCAGTTTTTTTTTTAAATTTTATTTGAATAAATGCATGAAAATATCTTAAACTAGGATTTTAATGCTAAAATGAATGCAACGTTGCACTGAACTGAACAGAAGAACTTATTTTTAATTGTCAAATCAATCGAAAATAATTTCATGATTTGTTAACAATTTTAAATTTAATAGATTTGTTGACGTAAAATGTTTTCGTTTGACGTTTAGAATGTCCTCAATAAATGCATTTATTATGTTATATAAAATTATTGCTCACAAAATCTTCGATCCGAGAATCTTTCGACACATGTGACTTCACCCTCAACAGCAGTATCGAACAAATTGCCTAACAACAACGACGACAACGACAACGACAACGACAACAACAACAACAACAACAACAACATTAACAATAACAACAACGACAACAACAATAATAACAATAATAATTCTTTAAGTTTGAAAAGCTAAAAATCAAATATCATTTTTTCATTAACAATTCATGAAATTTTCCAGAATAATTCACCCTGTTTGTCATGTGTGTGAATATTGCTATTCATTTAATCATTTTTTAGAAATGTTCAATTTATTATTAAAAGTTACTTTCAAAATATTGTATGGAACAAAATATTTTATGGAACAAAATATTGTATGGAACAAAATATTGTATGGAACAAAATATTGTATGAAACAAAATATTGTATGAAACAAAATATTGTATGAAACAAAATATTGTTTGAAACAAAATATTGTTTGAAACAAAATATTATATGAAACAAAATATTATATGAAACAAAATATTGTATGAAACAAAATATTGTATGAAACAAAATATTGTATGAAACAAAATATTGTATGAAACAAAATATTGTATGAAACAAAATATTGTATGAAACAAAATATTGTATGAAAC
>MPNW01001641.1:0-11069 GCA_011800805.1 Hirudo medicinalis
GCCTGATCAACGGGTGTGGCCCACCCCCTGAGAACGTAAGGAGTTTGGGCCGAAACGTTCGGTGACGGGGGCACTCCTCTGACGATTCCCTGTCGGTACGCTCCATGGTAGGAGTTTCTCATTACTTACTAGTGAATTCTTTAGTGAGTGTTCAATTAATAAATAATATCAGAAATTATTGTGCATTTTAAAATTTTATACCATAATATAATTTATTTTTAAGATGAAACTTCTTAGATGTCTTTTGTGTTATTGTTTACTTTATATTTGGTGGAGCTTACGCGAACTAAGAACAGTAGAGGCGATTTTTGGATACGATAACCAATCAACTAACCAAGTTTTTTTATTATAAATGGACGAAGATGAACTCGAAAGGTATGTATGCTATTGCTACATGTCGTGATATTATTTTTTCCGTTTTTGCGAAAAACCAGACTCCTTGCCCTGCTGCCGACCGCTGAAGTTGTTTGATATTATCTTTCTGGAGAATTCAACAACATTATAAAGATTAAATAACATATTAGATTAATATTTTTTTAGGAAGGCCGTCGAAGAACTGCTAATGGAAGCAAAAAGGGGAAGAGAAAGGGCAGAGAAAGTCGGCCCTGATGGATGGTAGGGTTGATAGCATAATGGCTTCAATATTCGCAATTAATTTATTCGTTTTAGTAATTACTATGATTACTCTTTCATTCGAAATGCTTTCATAGTGGCGGCAGTTTTAAGCATTATTCTAAGGAAATAATCTAATAAAGCGTCGATAAATCGATACTTTTAAACATGTCAGGAAGAAGCCATCCATGAAAGTGAACAAACGTTTTTTAACAGTTGCTCTTTCAAGTTCTGTGTCATCCAACAAGAAAATTAGATTACCTAAGGACCTACCTAATTATCAGAAGTTTCACGAGAAGGAAACTGATACTTCATTAAAAAAATCTCATCATGTTCAAAATGACAAAGAAATGAACGACAAAATGCCTCAAGTGAAAAAGATAAAGATTGGAGAATGAAGAAGTCTAGTACAGTTACACATCTTAAATATTGGTCAGATATTGGTATTTTACTTACACAGTTTGCTTTAAATGTTTCTGAATGAAGTTGATTGAGCATTTGAAATTGTCCAGTTTGATAGCTTTCAGTAATTCAGTCAGGATAATGCATTGAAACTTTAATTTGGTAATTTTTGTGGATTCTAATTTTATCTTGTCTTTTCGAATTTAATAATTTTGATGAGTGAACATTAAGCTCAAGAACAATACTGATGAATACATGTTATTAATGAGTATTTTTTTTTGCTTTCTTCATTACTAATGGTTCCTATTTTATTTATACAAGTAAATGTAACATGCAGCTAATTAGGAAATTAAATTATTGGTTTTCTTAACTCAACCATTGAAAGATTTTGGGTAAAAAACATGCAAAATTTCAAATGTTTCTAATATATAACCAAAGTCTTGTTATGATAAAAATAATTTTGATGAAGTCTATAGCAACATTGCATGCTGATTTATCTGAGATTGAAATCAAGTTTTCATCTGGTTAAGTTGCTTTCAATTAGCTTTGGTGGTGATTAGTTGAGGTAAGTGATCTGAAAGCTAATAGACATATGGGCAGATCTTATAAGGTACCAGTTGACAATACTTATCCCAGTCTTTGCCATATTTCTCCTTACAGTGCTTGTCATCTCTCTGACCCCGATGTAGCAACAAAGAGAGAAAGTAAATTGGATAAAAATAAGGTATGATATTGTGGAATCCTGAAAGATTGGTTGAAATTATTCATATTAAATAAATCAAATTTTTCTGACCAGTTAATGTATACCTGTAACCATAGACCATGTTAAGGACATTATTAGGTCTCCTAAGTAGTTTGGGTGTCTTGAAAGTCCCCACCAGCCACTTATCAGCAATTTCTTGCCTGAAGTTGTTGCCAAAGTTTTAAGTTCTGCAAGATTTTATGAAAAATCTAAACATTAGAAGAATAAGTCCTGAATCATAATTGCTCATAGAGGTCCTACTTGTAAAGCTTGGATCATTTGGATTTTTTCTAAATTTATTCTTTTGAGAATTTGATAGCCTGAATATGAGATACCCCATACCTTTGATTAAAATATTGGAAGTTAAAGGCTTTCTGAATTTTCAACTAGACATGAAGTGGTGGCTATGTACATATATAATTACATCATTTTACATATTATGCAATTATATGCTCTGCTTCATGTTTAGAAGGAGCTTTGAAATCGCATTGGTGCATAATAATAGTATTTGATATAATATAGGTACCAACTAATTGAAATATCTGCTGACCATTTAAAAATATAAAGATTCCAAATTCCAGATGTGACCATGAGACATCATGGTGAAGCAAAAATCGTGCCTGGAGAGAGTATAAAAATGGTACCCAAGACAAATTCCCAAATACAAGCATGAAGCCTAATCTTTCACGAGTTATGTCCATTGTTGTGAGGATTGCTTCCTGATTATAAGCATTATCATGAAATGAATGTTTAGATAAGAAGTATAGGAAATTATGAAGCACAGTTCACCTCATGCCAAAGGGCATCAGCAACATAAAAGATGTGAAAAAAAACCACAAGCCATAAAGCTGTGTTTGCGTTGCCACGTCCATGAGCTTCGTACAAGAAACATATATCTAAAATAGCCCAGCCTATAAGACCAGGTCTCAACTCAAAGAAAAATTTCAAGTCAAATCCATAAATTCTTGGATTCAATTCTCTTCCAAGAAAAAATCCTTGTATAAAAGTGCCTGCTTACAAAAGCATAAAATTTATGATAAATTAATAAGTAACCAATTCAAGTAGCACCATTTGCTTCCTCTGCCATTTCTTCTTTGGGAAGTTTCCAAGATCTTGCATACAATAGTATTGAAATTGTAAATGAGAAAACAATGGATGCCATCATGAGTGGCAAGAAATTGGAAGATACAAATGAAATTGGTAATCCAAAATATGTTCCAATGGTTAATAGAATAAAAGTTATTATGAGGCAGCTAAATCCTGGATTAAATAAAATATTATAATTAAATATTCTATTGTAAGCAATGTCACTGATAACTGTAAATACCATTGCATTTGTAAGCCAGTTGAGTTCCATTTTTCATTTTCACACCATAGTTGAGTTGTCCCCATACTATAACATGCAGAAGAGCTTGAAGTAGAAGCCATCCAAAATACATTAGAACTGCATCTGTGTTGATAAACTTTGTTTTCATTGGCCATTCGGATATATGAAACAGTGAGCAGCTTGTCTAAACATTAAAAGCAAAATTTTCGTTTAAAATTGTTATTTCATCAATAAATTACATTTAAATTCATTGTCTATCGATTTCAGATAATAAATTAAGTAATATTAATTTGATGTGATTTACTGCAATCACTTACTTTTGTGCAAGCCATGTTGAGATAAATTGTGACAAATGGCATGAGAAAGATAAAAGTTAGTATGCCGATCGTTCCACCGAATTCTGTGTCTTTACGAGCCATCGTGCTTGGACCTACGTTAGAAAATGCTATCTGTTGGTTAATTTGTTTACTCAGATGCGGCCTTCGTAAACGTTGCAGTCACCAGTGGTTCTCACTCGTACGATATCGTATGTGATTGGCATTAATTAACGCACTAAAGGAAATTATTCAAAATAGATGTGATCCAAGTGAAACACTTTGTAGACGTAAACAGCCATTGTTGAAGCTTTGACGTAAAGCTGGCCGGTTAACAAAGCTAGATGTTTAAAGCTAACTTTATGAATGCATTTATACAGTAATTGTCCAGTTCACAAGTTGGTTGATTTACCTCTTCACAAGCAACACTTAGCGCATAGGGCACATTTCCCTGCGCGAATATTTTAAGTGGAATAGCTCTTGCGTTTGTTTCTTTTGTGTTTGTTTCTACAGAGTTGGTGTTTGTTTATTTGATGCTTCTGTTTGTTTTACTCACTTGTTCTGTCTCCTGTCATTTTGTTTTGTGTTTCATATAGTATAATGAAACTTCTTCTATTTATTGTTTGTGGTTTATGGCCAGGGATTATTACAATTCCTTCTCACACTTTCGTTGTACTAGCATTTGCATTTTTTCAATGCTTTGTTTCTATTTGGGTTTGGATTACAAATGTAAGAGGGATAGTTAAAGAAAAAGCCTTATCCACTTTTAGGTCTAACAAACAGAATCTTGGATAAATTTAAAGCTTTTAAAGGAAATGTAAACAACAGGAGTCAGGTAAATTTTGCCTAGCGCCTCGGTTTATTTATGAACCTTCAAAGGGCGAAAATGATCTGAGCGATGATTAACTTATTTGTAGGGGTTAGGGGGTTAGAAAATTATGCAATAATATTAATTACTGCGCCATAAGGTTAGGGTTAGTAGTCCTTAAAGGAAAAGCCTTAGCCACTTTCAAGCCCTGCGAATAGAATCTTGGATAAATTTAGAGTTTTAAAATTGAGAAATTTAACCAAAAGGAATCAGGTTAGGGTTAGGTTTAGGAGTCCGAAAGGCTTTGTCCTTCGAGAACAATACTTACAAGCTCTTCAAGTAGGACATTATTGGGGTTAGGATTAGGATTGTGCAAACATAGGAAAAATAGCCTTAGAATCTCTCGTGTTACTCTTATAAGATATGCTACCTCATAGCTCCACCATATGTAAGAAAACCAATCGAGAGAACCAATTAATCGAGAAGACCACGAGTTTTTATAAAATTAATCGTTTATTGTTGCTCTAACAAATTCGATTTTGCTTAAGCCCTCGGCACTTTCTGTGCCTCCTATGAACGTCAAAATCAACTGAAAATTAGAGCGAGTTACAGATTTAAATAGGGATCTCGTTCAAACGAATCAAAGGAAGTCGACGTCCAATCGTGGTCCTTGGGCTCCTCCTTCTTTTATTCCCATTCCTTTTGAATTTAGGCGCAAGATTTTCTTTGTTATTCTCCTCCTTGGTTCAATTTATTTCAGTTCTGTAGAAAAAGTTCTATTCCACACATGAATTGAAATTATAAATTGTACAAGGGAGGAATTTTTGGTTTATTGGTTGATGTTGTATCAATTTTAATAATTTTTGGTAATGATGTTTGTTTGTGTTTTAGCTATTTTGAGTCCGGGTTTGTATTTGTGATTTATGTGAGTTCTTATAAGTTGAACTCGGTTAAGTCTGGTTGCCCATAAGGGGCTGTTAATCATTTCATTAAGGCTCTGAGTTATTAAATATTTCCTTGTATGGATTTCCTTTATACCTTTCTCATGTTTCAATTTCAAACAAGAAGGAGTGCATAGGCTTTCCGTTTGAAGTGAATGTTGCTGTCCAGAAGATTTAAGCGTTTCGCTTGGTGATGAAGATATCAGTTATTTAGTTATTATGAAATATCTTAAGTGTTCTATAATAATTTCAGTTTAATTTCATATTTGAAAATAAACTTGTCGAGGAATTTCATGTTTTCGTGACCTCTAGCGACAATAACATGTTTCACGGAGAATTTCGTTATTGATTTTGATTTCGTTTTAGTAATTGCTGTAGTTGCAGTTATATGTTAATAAAATTTTAGTATAATACAAAATGTTGAAAATTATTCTATTTATGTAAATAGGTTTTGAGTGTGGTGTTTATTTTGTACCGATATTTTGCTAATTCACTTTTAGTTTACGGTCGATGGGTATATTTTGTTTACTTTTGTTTATCGTCATTTATCGTCCTCGGTTATGGTTTTCTTATGTAAAGAATTTATTTGGTTTATGGGAGAATATGGAAGAAATATTTTAATTTTAATAAATTTTAATGATTTGTTTTTATAGTTATCGATTTCGATTATAGTTGTTTTTTGTCATATTTTGGTTATTAAGCCGATAGGCCGTTTTGTTTATTTTTGCTTTATCGGTTCTTTTGTGGTCGTGGTTTTCAGTATTTTTATAAAATAAAATAAGTTGTTATTGAATAAATCCATTTTGTTTTTCAAAAAAATTTCTTTTACGATTGGTTATCGTAAAATCTAGCGGATTGTGGATTTATTTACTTTTATTGTCCATCGGTTGTAGGATTTGTTTCAGTGGGTGTTGTTTTTGTTATTAATTATTTGTAATTTTATATTTTAATAGGGTAAATCAATTTTGCTTTTTTTTATGAATTTTCAATTTATGATTAGTCATCGCAATATCTGAAGGATTGTGATTTGGTTCATTTTTATCGTTCATCGGTCAATTTATTTTAATTTTTATTTTTAAAGTATATGTTTGTAGTTTTTTATTCCTGGACGATTAAGTGAAAATTCAATGGGTTGTAGTTGGAAAAATTATTCTTATTTAATCAGTTTTCTTTAAATTAGAATCAGTTATTCATTAGTTAGGGCTAGGGTATGTAGGAGTAAATAAAAGCCTTATACGTATTCGTCCTGCAGAAATCGAGAGCATTACTTCATATCCCCAACCCATGAACTGTAGGAGTAACTGTTTATCGAAAAAAATCAAATAATGTATAAACGCTTCGAAGTAAGACACGACACACTTTTATTTATATCTCTTAGGCCTACGATTGCAAATTAATCACCGAGCGAGAAAAAGTAGTGTGAAAAATTCGAATCGTTCGTGGTTAGGGTTATGCAAATATAGAAGAAATAGCCTTAGACTCTTTCGTGTTACTTATAAGATATGCTACCTCACCGCTCCACCGAGTAAGACAACAAATCGAGAAGACCACGAGTTTTTTTTTTTAACAAGTTAATCGTTTATTACTGCTCTAATAAATTCAATTTCGCTTAGGCCCTCGGCACTTTCTGTGTCTTCAATGAGCGTCAAAATCAATTGAAAATTAGAGCAAGTTACAGGTTTAAATAGGGATCTCATACAAAGGAAGTGGACGTCCAATCGTGGTTCTTGGGTTCGTCCTTCTTTGTTTCCCATTGGTGCCATTCCTTTTGAATTTAGGCGCCAGATTTTCTCTTTGTTATTCTCCTTTGTTCAATTTGTATTGGTTCTGTAGAAAAAGAACTAATCCACACATGAATTGAAATTATAAATAGTAAATTTATAAATAGGATATATTTGTTTATTGATTGATGTTGTATCAATTTTAATAATTTTTAGTAATGATGTTTATATGTATTTCAGGTTTTGTATTTGTGATTTATGTGAATTGCCCATAGGGGGCTGTTAATCATTTCATTAAGGGGTTTCCTTTATACCATGATCATGTTTCCATTATAAACACGAAGGCGTGTGTAGGTTTTCCGTTTGAATTGGATGTTGCTGTCCAGATGAATTAAGCGTTTCGCTTTGTGAAGAAGATTTCAGTTGTTTAGTTATTATGAAATATCTTCTGGGTGCTATAATGATTTCAGTTTTAAAATAAACTTGTCGAGGAATTATAGTTACCTCTAGCGACAATATCATTTTTCACGGAGACTTTCGTTATTATTATCGTTTTCGTTTTAGTAATTGTTGTAGTTGCAATTATAAGTTGCAATAATTTTAGTATTAATAAAAAATTGTTCAAAATATTCTATTTATATAAATAGGTTTTGAGTGTGATGTTTATTCTGTACGTATATTTTGTTAGTTCACTTTTAGTTTACGGTCTATGGGTATTTTTTGTTTACTTTTGTTTATCGTCATTTATCGTCCTCCATTTATAGTTTTTCTTATGTAAAGGATTTAGTTGGTTTATGGAAGAAATATTAAAATTTTAATAAATTTTAATGATTTAATTTTTATATATATATCGTTTCTGATTTTAGTTGTTTTATTGTAATATTTTGATTATTAAGCCGATAGGCCGTTTTGTTTATTTTTGTTTTATCGGTGCTTTTGTTGTTNTTTGTTGTTGTGGTTTTTTATTTTGTATTTTTATATTTTTAATAAAATAAGTTGTTTTTAAGTTAATAAATTCATTTAATTTATACAAAAATAAAAAATTAAAAATAATTTTTTTACGACTGATTATCGTAAAATCAATTTTCTAAGAATAATTCTTTTCACAAGATTATTCAGTGTTTGGTTTTATAAGAATAATTCTTTTCATAAGATTATTCAGTGTTTGGTTTTGCAAGAGTGATTTATGAATATCATTAATATGACATTATTCAGTGTTTTAATTTTGTAAGAATAAATCTTCTCACAAGACTATTCAGTGTTTTGCTTTCTAAGAATAATTCTTTTCATAAGATTATTCAGCGTTTGGTTTTGTAAGAGTGATTTATGAATATCATAAATATCACATTAGGGTTAGGGTTAGGGTTAGGGTTATGGGTTAGGGTTAGGGTTATGGGTTAGGGTTAGGGTTTTGTAAGAATAATTCTTATGAATATCATAAACGAAGCATTACAACTGGTCCTTTATATCGAATACAGGAATGCTAATAATGTGAAATCAATGTAATAGCAAATTCATGACAAAATTGTGCAATATGGATAATGCAATGCACTGGAGAACTTCATTAGGTTATAAATATTGTTTCTCAGTATGTACAGCAGCGCAAGAGCTTGGGCTTAGGGTCAAAGCCTTGGTGCCATTTCTTTAAGAGTTCAAATTCTCGTAAGACTTTCTATATAGCTTCGATGATTAACATTAATTAATTAACATTAATTAACACAATTAACATTAATTAATTATTAATAATTAATAATAATAATTAGTTAATTAGTTAATGGTCTGCATAAAAGTTTATTGGCACACTCTTGTCTAAGTTATATCTCAGAAGAATGAACCAGGCTTTACTAGAGGTTTGACCGACCTTCAATGTTGAAGTTAGGTGCTTCCGTTGGCTCAGGTTCGTCTTCTAAGATTTCACTGAAAAAAAAATAAATAACAGAAATTTAAATATAATTTATTTAAAATGTTTATCAAAAACTATAAAATGACGGATGGAACTTGATTTAAGTAAGCTGTTGGATTAGCTTGGATTTAATCCCAACCAGGATTAAAACTCCAGAATTGTAGAATTACCATCCTAATCATTCAGTTGTGCAAGGAAATTTATAACTATTACAGTTAGGTTTTTGCTGAAAATGAACCAGTTAAAATAGGTAGGCCTTAACGGATACCCTGGTGGTCGAGTGGATTAGCCAGGACCTTACCTTGAAAGACTGAATACACAGCTGACTCCCATGCGCTTCTCGAAGTACCCACAACCAGGATTGACACTGCAGGCATACTTTTTGGCGTTCTCAATCTGATGCAGGAAAGTCATTAATTGTAAAACTGAATTCATTAATAGATGTTTAATAATTAAGAGAAGGGAAATGATTTAATCTAATTGAAATTTCTGATAATAGTTTCTCCAGATTTGGTTTATCTATCGATAAAGGCCAATTTGTTTATCGGTTACGGCAATGATAATCGCAATCTCCATTCTGCCAACCATCACCAACATTCTCAACTGATAACGGCATGGAAGCATCTTCAGCATCACCAACCTGGCTATTGAATCTTCTCTTTTCAACCCATTTGTCCACGATTNATGATAATCGCAATCTCCATTCTGCCAACCATCACCAACATTCTCAACTGATAACGGCATGGAAGCATCTTCAGCATCACCAACCTGGCTATTGAATCTTCTCTTTTCAACCCATTTGTCCACGATTGGAGCCAGGTTCTTGATCACGAAGGTAACAGTGTTGCCTTCCAGCTGTTCGTATTCGACGAAAGCTATGTAGCTCTGGTTGGTCGGGATGAGGGCGAAACCCTCTATCAGGCCCTGCTCGTATTTGCAGGAGGCATATTCGGCAGCCATCGTTTCCAGGTAGCTCAAGTTATCCCATGCCTTTAGAAATATTTATTTTTTGTGAGATTGACTCCATGGGTCGATGTTCGTTATATCGACAGTTTGATCGAAATTTATCTAACATAAATTTATGCTCGAGAGAGAAAAAATTATAACTATATCCAATAATGAGCTAATTGTTTAAGAATTGCTTAGTGGTTAATATCATATTTAAACTGATAAGCTGAAGCTAAAGAAGTCATCATTTCGGCCGGAGTCTTATCCAATTGGGATATTATGAAGTCTTTGGACCTCCTTCCATAATGAATATCAGACTGGGAGCGTTGTTAATTTCATTCGGTATTTTAATCCAGTCAATTTCATGACAAGGCTTAACAAGCGTCGGATTCATCGGACTCATGAATCTAATGAATTTATATATAAGATCAAATTGTCGATAGACAAAGCACTAACCAAGGTAGGGTTAATCTCTTTGAATCTCTTCTTTACGTATTCGAGCGACTTCGTTGGAAATACCCTTCCAACTTTGTACACCTTCTCCTTGGCACCACTGACAGCAACCAGCAGTACAAGGATGCTGGCAAAAAAGGACAGTGTTCCAAGAACATTCATCTTTTAGCGATGGACCTTTGCGAGGGCAATACAGTATGATCTATATGGAGATTATAGCCAGGTAAACAGATAGGTTTTTCACAGACTTCGCTAGCTTTCTTCTTGACCACACGTTGTCTACAGGGATGTCTTCAGTTTTTATATCTCTCGTTTGGGAGATGATTACTTTGTCTGCAGACAAGATCCAAGATTAAAATGGTGACGTTTGTAAATAATTGGCTGTAATGATCGAGTGTGACGTAAGCTGCTTCGCGTGCCTTCGTTCCAAAAATTGTTCTGCTATCTGTCGTGTCATTGTCACTGACATGACATGGGATTAGGCTTATTTGTTGAAATTGCCATTAGAATTAATTTTAATAATAATTAATTTTAATTTCAATTCTTAATTCCCTTTACTTCAGTTATGTTTTATAAATTGATTTTTGCCTGAATTTAATAATTACATTCTTTGCGTCATCAAATTTTTGTAAATGTTCTCCCGAATTCCAAACAATTTTCTGAAAGTATTTAGGGAGAGTTCTTTTACAATTTACAATAAATTGAATTAAAAGCAAGTATTTTTCATCCTTTCAAGGTTTTACAATGCAGCTATAATCACATCTGATGGGATACCAAGATTCCAATTTCAAATTCTCGATAATTCTTTTACTTCCCAAATACTCGACGAACATTCCAAGGTGAATGGACAATGCATGTCTCTTGAATTATGAGGTGTTGATGTCTGGGTTTTTAAGCT
>MPNW01001643.1:0-12395 GCA_011800805.1 Hirudo medicinalis
AATAATAATGATAATAATAACAATAACAATAATAATAATAATAATAATAACACTAACAACAACAACAACAATAATAATAACAATAATATTAATAATAATAATAATGATAATAATAACAATAACAACTACAACAACAATAATAATAATAATAATAACACTAACAACAACAACAATAATAATAATAACAATAACAATAATAATAATAATAATAATAATAATAATAATGATAATAATAACAATAACAATAATAATAATAATAATAACACTAACAACAACAACAACAATAATAATAACAATAATATTAATAATAATAATAATAATCGTCGTCATCATCATCATCATCTTACTGGCAGCTTAACGTTCAGCTTGAATTCCGACTTTGATTTAAGCTGGAATCCGTTGGTGATGAGTCGTTGTATGTGGTTGACGAACATTGTCGTTTCGATGTCTATTATATTCATCTCGTCCCTTGAATAAGTCAAATTTATCTATGAAATGCTATGAAATAAGTACAATTTCAAATAGAATAAGTACAATTTCAAATAGAATAAGTACAATTTCAAATAAAATAAGTACAATTTCAAATAGAATTAGTACAATTTGAAATAGAATAAGTACAATTTCAAATAAAATAAGTACAATTTCAAATAAAATAAGTACAATTTCAAATAGAATAAGTACAATTTCAAATAGAATTAGTACAATTTCAAATAAAATAAGTACAATTTCAAATAGAATAAGTACAATTTCAAATAAAATAAGTACAGTTTCAAATAAAATAAGTACAATTTCAAATAAAAATAGACTTATTACATTTAAGTACAAATTCGTTCGTTAATGTTGTATCCTTACTTTTATGTTTGTTTATTGTAGCACTACAACAATTGATACAACAATCGATTTATTGAATCATTTTATGCAATCTCTGTGTTCACACGGAGCCATGGCGACGAGTATTTGTGTAGCGCTATTCCCAATTAAGAATTATCGTTATAATATTTATTGTTTATTTATAATTATTACTAACATTGATATTATGAATGTGATATTATAACATGATAAGTTATGTCACTACAAAAATTCACAACCTGAATTGCTTTGTGGCTCCAGTCAACTCAAAGTCTGACAAGTGGCTCAGGTCCATGTTCTTCAGAACATCTTCGTTCGGCTGACAAGTAAAAAAACATTGACAATTGAATGTCATTCACTCAACTTGACCAACAAATCCATCTGCACAACCTCTTTTGGTAACGAGACCGTCAGGTCAAGGACCGTCAAGGACGTGCTGACAAAAAATGAATTCATTTCCAACCACGACCAACGAGACCAACCGTCGTCTGGACCGAGGAGATATCGCTGAGGTCAGCACTACTGACAACGAAGGAGAAGAGGTCTTGAGCAGTGCCTTTCTTCGGCTCGACGGCCTTGGAGTGCAAGATCTTGTCTTCCTCCGTCTTCTGTTTATCTGAACCTAAAGATTTCAAATCTTCTTCTTCTTCTTCTTCTTCTCCTTCTATTTCTACTCGCACTTCTTCCATTTCTTTTTCTTCGACATCTTCCTGTTGTACTTCTTCTTCCTCCTCCACCGTCTCTTCCACCTCTCCCTCCTCTTCCTCCTCATCCTCTTCCTCCACATCTTCTTCCTTCTCCTCCTTTTCTGACCTCTTTCCATCTTCTTCCTCTTCTTCCTCATCTTCATCTTCATCTTCATCTTCATCTTGGTCAGGTTCTTCTCCTTCGTCTCCTTCGGTAGCTTCTCCCTCAGATCTTGCGAATTCAGAAGACTTGAGCGTATTCACGTCGGTCTCTCTTTTCGAGACCAACTCGGACTCGCCACCCGGGGATTGGCTTACATACTCTTCGTCTTGTACTTCATCGTTCGTTATCATAACGTTTGAAGTCCGTTCTTCGCCATGTTGTTGTTCTTGTTGTTCCTCGTCGGAAAATATTTCTGCTTCTTCTTCTTCGCTCATCTCTTCTCAAGAACTGGACAAACAGATCGATCTGGCAGAGGAATAGTTGGATTTAAGTAGCCGAACGCAATTTCCAATGGTGTCGAATCATTTATGTGGCGCCCATTCCCAGACACTTAACTGGTCTCTGACACAGTGGAATGTTGGCGATTACATCCGAATTACGTAATGACATTAAGAGAACAAACATGTCATTTCAAACTCGGATCAAACAAACGAACATTGGCGTGCTGGTTGGCCGAATGGGTTGTATTTCTGCATAAGGCGGTAATGGCAACAGTCGTAATGTGTCGTGTTCGAAACCCGGCCTGCACTGCCGCAAGCGCCCTTGGGAAGGAGCGCTATATAAATGGTTAAAAGCGCCTCTGACGCTATGCATGTGGCGCTACATAAATGAACAACATTTCCATTTATTTATTGTGCTGTAAAGTCGAAATCGCCAACTTTTTCTTGACGATGTCACATTTGATAAAACACTAGAGCGATCAGATTTAATTGACGGAATTTATAATAAACATAATTAATATATCAAACTGACATAATAGGATATATTTTTGAAAAGTAACCAAAGGAAGGACCAACCAAAGTCAAAGCCTAAGAACGAAGTTTTGAAACTATTTTGAAACTGTTTGTTGAGCTTAACGATCTTGTACGTCAGACGAAAACAAATTGTATTTATTGTATTTATTGTATTTATTGTATTTATTGTATATCTGATTTCTAGTTGTTGTTAGATTGTATTGGATTGTTGTCTAGATTGTTGTTGTTTATTTTTTGTATTCTTCATTAAATAGACTATTCTAGTTTATTATTGTTTATTTTGTATTAATTAATTAATATAATTTAATTCACTCTTCTGTTATTACGTAATTATATGCATATTATAATATCATTATATTTTCATTAGTGTAATAATATGGTCATGGTTATGGTGGTGGTTTATTACCAATAGTGGTATTACCAATGTGGTAGTTTATGATATAAGATTAAAATTTACGTTTACGATATATTATATTATAATCTTATATGGATAATTATACATAATATAATTTATTATTACATAATATAATTAAATCATATTATTACTTGATGCGTCGTTATTATTGCTATTATCGGTCTTGCATAAAATGCAAAATAATTTTGCATTCCGTGCTGCACGCACAGATCTGACGACATGTCGTCGTCATCATGACATTGTGTTCCTTGACAATGCCTTCCTTCATGACATGTTTGATCCTCCATTGGAGTGGATTCATCTCCATTGTACAGATAAGAGGAGCTTATTACTTGTGTTCGTTCGTAATTCGCAAGAAATTTACTGTAAAGATCTGCCTACGGACGGACGGATGGATGGATGGATGGATGGATGAATGGATGGATGGATGGATGGACGGACGGATGGATGGATGGATGGATGGATTGAAATGAATGAAGTAAAGATTAAGTCTATTATTATTAACTTATTATTTATTATTATTGTTATTAATTATTATTTTTATTATATTAATTATTATTTTTATTATATTTATTATTATTATTATTATTATTATATTAATTATTATTATTACAACTTATTATTTTAAAATAGTTATAATTAAATTAAATTATTTAAAAATAAAAATAACTATCGTAAATTAACTAGTTTTGAAGATTCTCCCGAAAACTCGGCACACGCTCAATCTCTCTTTGTTTGAAAAAATGAACGAAAATCGAAGTTCTAAAAAGTATCAAAGCTATTAATGGAACATGGTCATCGTCATCACCATAATCCATGACCATAATCATCACCATAATCATCATCATCATCATCATCATCATCATCATCAGCAGCAGCAGCATCATCATCACCATCATCGTCATCGTCGTCATTGTCATCGTCGTCATCATCATCATCTTTTTCCTCCACTTCAAGACGCCGTGAGGTTTTCCTTTCTGTCGATGTTGTCCATCTCAGAGAATTTCGAATGAGGATTTGAGAGGAGGTTGTCAGGACTGTCGTATTCAAGGACCTTCCCTCTGCCGAGAACCAGGACTCTGACGAGATAAAGGATAGGATGATTTCTACGGTTGGTTTGGAGATCTTTTGATATCGTATTTGAGATGATAACGAGGTGTAAATTAGCTCAGAGGGTAGCGTTCCTGCGAACGACGGTAAAAGCAACAGTCGTTACGTGTCGTGTTCGAAACCCAGCGTGCACCGCCATAAAGCGCCCCCGGGAGCCGGCGCTATATAAATGGTCTAAGCGCCCCTGACGCTCAAGCCTACGGCGCTATATAAATAAACTTACTTATAACGAGGGTGGTGATAAAAATAGCTATCAAAATGTTTACAATTATTAAATTTTATTATTATTATTAAATCACCGAATCAATGCATTTACTCGACATTCCTTTCAGCTGGACGGTCTAAGCATTCGTTAGCAGAGATTGTCCCAGGAATTTGTCAAGATGGGGGTCTAATAAACCCGAGACCCGAGAGGGGTGGATGCAATAAGTCGACCAAAATCGCAACTCCCTCAACCACGGACGCCCCTCATGTTGATCAACTATTACTTCACCTGTTCATCCACATTACCTGTTGCAGTCCTTGATCGTGGCAAGCCTGTGAGCCACGGTGATGACAGTTGACCTCGAAAACTCCCTCCTTATGATCTGCTGGATGACCTGGTCCGTCTGATAATCCACTGCGGCCGTTGGTTCGTCAAGAATGATGATCTTGGAGTTCCTTAGCAGAGCCCTGGCGAGGCATATCTGCTGCCTCTGCCCAACGCTGGGATCAGACCGATCAAGGTAGAAAAGAGGGAATGATGTTATGGATTGGTTGGTTCAATATGGTTTATGTTGATTGTATGGATATGGTGATTGGTAATTATTCAATGAGAGACATCTTGGCCACGCCTGATAGGAGGAGTTTGTGAATTAATAAATTGCTAATTAATGATTTATTATTAGGTATTAACTATTACATTTTATTGCGATAAAGTTAACGACAATCAAACAATAAATTTGAAAATTTTAGTCCAACATCGGTCCACTCTTTGGTCGAATTAAGTAAATTTTTACAAGGCC
The DNA here is from genome assembly GCA_011800805.1 of Hirudo medicinalis. Taxonomy (NCBI): domain Eukaryota; kingdom Metazoa; phylum Annelida; class Clitellata; order Hirudinida; family Hirudinidae; genus Hirudo; species Hirudo medicinalis. The sequence goes on from MPNW01001643.1 coordinate 5,043, forward strand.
ATCATCTCCATCTTCGTGACCCCTTAGTTGACGTCATTGAATTTATCTAACGCATGATGTGAGGTTTAATACATTTATTTAATTTAATACTTAATACATCCAATCGTCATCAGTACAACTGTCATCTTCATCCTTCATCATCACTCATCATCAAACTCACCACACTTCATCCTCGGAGTTGATGACGTGATCAAGACCCAGTGGCATATTTAAGGAAAGATATTCACTCAGCTGGGCCTGACACAGTGCCTTCCATATTTCGTCGTCAGGAAATTTTCCCAGGGCGTCCAAGTTGGCCCTAAGGGTGCCCGAGAAGAGGATGGGTTCCTGGGAGAAAGACATTTGATTGAATCATTAGCTGAATCGTTAAGATTGTAAATACAAGCAAAATTTCTAATTTTTAAAATCATGTCAAAAATTTCCTATAGTAAAAGGCATTATAACATTGTCAGGTATGAACACATCAATGGATAAACACTATGTAATTAGCATATCACGCCCACTCCACTACCAATCGACCAATCACTGACCTGGGGCACGCACGTAAGCTTTAATCTCAGGTCGTGTAGTCCAATAGAACTGATGTCAATGCGATCTATCACTATGCATCCCTGGTTGGCTTCCATCATTCGAAACAGAGACATGATGAGGGATGACTTGCCAGCCCCTGTTTCACCAACCACGCCCACCTTTCAAATCAGCAAACCAGTGGAGTTTTCATCGATTTATACTGGCCGTTGTTTTAGCCAATGAAAGAAATGGTTTAAAATTTTCTAGCTGCTTTTCCTCTGCAAACGAATTCGGTAGCTGGTCGACTTAAGCTAGATTTTGCAATTAGACTCTGAAACATTTCTTGCAATTACCATTCCAAATAATCCTCAACTTGTAAGATACGTAATAAACGATTCTCCCAGAGTATCCAACACTTCGACTGTCCTAACCTTATGACCTGGTTCAATAAGGAGGTTGATGTTTGTCAGGGCATTGTCTGCGTCTGACTGGTATTTGGCACACATCTCTTTGAATTCGATACGCCCCTCACTCGGCCAATCGGGATCTGGCTTTGAATCAGGTTCTGCCTCCCTTGAAGCCTGATTGGATGGGAATTTTAAATCAACCAATAGTGATGAATTACATATTCTTAATAAATTAGTTGCCTCAGAATGATCTTTGTTTATTACTTTAGAAAATCAAAAACAATACAAAGTTGATGAGTATATATATAAATATATTGTGTATTGTATATATATATATATATATATATATATTGAATTAGTGATGTGCATGTTGCTATTCACAGAATAAATAAATAAATAAATATATATATATATACCTCTTGGACGATGTTGGCGCACTGGATCAGCCTTTCGACAGCCACTATGTGGGCTTCGACCTCGATCATCATCCTCGTTGCTATGGGGATGTGTGGCAAGACCTGGAATAGTCACGGAATGATGGTGACAAGAATGGTGATGAAAATGGCGATGGTGATAGTTTGGGTGACTGCTTCAGCCATGGCACCACCATTGTGACCTCGTACCTGGAAGATGGAAAACAGGGCGAGCCCTATCCGCCCTGGAGAAGTTTCTTTTCCAGACATCATCTCCTGCCTCTGAAACTCTATGGCTGCAATTGCGGTCAGGAAAATCGCCAGGACCCCCATCAACTCGTTGAAGAGAGTGTACCATCTGATGATGATGATGACGATGATGATGATGATGATGATGACGACGATGATGATGGTGATGATGACGATGATGATGATGATGATAACTTATTTACGTGTTGTTATTGTTATTATTATTATATAATTATCATATTATTATTATTATTAATATATAATTAATATATGATAAGTATAACAGGAGTGTCAAGCACCAGTGAGAATTGAGACACATGACGTCAATCTATGGAAGCCCTTATAATGTATTGATGTCGCATTAATATTCAAGATATTCATCATCAGCATAAATTATTACATTCAGCCTCTGAAATAGAAACCTCCTGGTCGATTAGCATAATTTATGCTGATTCATTATTACCTCCAGCAGACCAGGTAGCTGTGCCAGGGCTTGTGACTGTCGTCAGTCAGCCTGTCACTCCTGGACGTGAACAGGTGTTCTTTACGGTAGCTACGAATGGAGACAACACCTGAGATTGTTTCCTCAAAGTGGCTGTAAACAGGTGTCTTCTTGAGGGCGTACTCTCGTCTCAGTTGGATGGCACTCTTCCCGTAGATTCGCTGATTGGTTGGATGGAAGGTAGGTGAGTGAATTAATAAAGGTGTAGGTGATGAAAGAATAGAGATGCAGAGGTGGATAACTAAGTGAATTATTGAGCGATAAAGGAGAAAATAGAGAAGGGAGTCTAACGAGTATATTATTATTAAACCTTCGTATATTATGCCATAATTAATTACAATTACCAACCATATTCGTTGGTTTTAATCTTATTAGATTTTATTGTCAAATATTAAATTTTCGCTCATCGGCTTCGAAATCGCAGTACCTTGATACATATTGACCTCCATATTGACCTTTGACACCGAGGTACTGCTCCCAGACGATGTCAAGGTACGCCATTTAAAAACAGCATTTAATAATAACATTATAATAATATATAATAATAATAATAATACAATAATATATAATAATAATAATAATATAATAATATAATAATAATATATAATAATATAATAATAATAATATTAATAATAATAATAATATAATATATAATAATGATAATAATAATAATATTAATAATAATAATATAATAATAATATTATAATAATCACCATTTACAACCCCTAACAGCCATGCAGGCCTACCTGAACCACAGCACAGATGACGATGATGGGCAGCGTTATGCCGAGGTAGCGACCGTCGGCCCATGCTATGGTACCGACGCTGGAGATGACGACACAGAAGGAGATGAGCCACAGTTGGGTATCCAATGGCAGGGCACAGTCGACAGTGTCAAGGTCGGTACTGAGGTAGTTGAATATCTGACCCATTGAGGTTGTCTCAAAGTAGGAGATAGGTGCCCTGAAGAGTCTGTGGATGGCTCGATCATGGAGTACCCTCGAGGCAGAGGAAAAGCCAAAGGCCATAGTCAGACAGATGATGATGATACTACAGACTGGATTTAGGGAAGATGATGTAATGATAAAATGATCATTATTATGGCCATTAGGGTTGAGGTCATGATCGGTATTGATGACTTACTCTCGATAATCCCGATAAGTGAGTACGACACTATGTAGTCGTCCGTCGTCATGTTCTTCTCGTCGTCCATCCATATCTGAAGCCAGACGTAGGAAGCCGATTGAGTGAACAGCATCAGCAGGTGTCCCAAGGTGACGATCATGAAGATCAGAAAGCCACCTGACTTTATGTAATGCCCGATGGCCTTCCATTTCATCTGAAAATTCAGTCGGTCGGTGCTTATTCTTGAGGCGCTACATAAATGAACTCTCTCCGATACCCGAGCCCCTCAGTCTGCCCAAACTACTCCCCAATCTCACCTGGCCGCCGACAACCTTCTCCCTTCGTGCCAGGTCAGTCGATGGCATGAACTCATCATCGAGGAGTTCCTCAGGGATGTATTCCCCAGAGAGGTCGACGTCGTCGACAGACATCGTCTGTTTGAAACTGGAAGATCGACTGATCCGATAGGAGAGCTCGTAGTTGGACAATCTCTTCCTGCAAGTTCAAGTCAGACCTTCCAGTGATTGATATCTCTATTGATTATTGATTGATTGATTGATTGATTGATTGATATTGAGTTATTCACCGCCCAATTTGGGTTGGGTTGTTGTTGGTTAGATGATGATGATGGTGATGATGGCATTTGAGGTGGTGGACATGGTAAGGTCAAAGGTGAATCCCCTTACTTTGTGGCATTAATATCTCTCTCGTTGACGTACGGTATAATGGATCCAGGGTCAATGCTAGTGCCCCTCATCAATTTGCTTGGATCTGTTTGAGATTCAAAAAAGTTTTTTTTTGTAACAAGTTAGCTTATCTATGTATCGGAATAATAAATATTAAAACAATCTATAAAACAAATATAAATGTTATAATAATTTAATAATTATGATTAATATTATTAATTATAATATTAATAAATAATACAATTTTTTTATAATAAATGTAATATAATAATAATAATATATAATAATAATAATTATTATTATTGTTAACATTAATATTATCATTAATATCATCATCATCATCACCATCATTATTATTATCATCATCATCATCATTATTATTATTATTATTATCATTATCATTATTATTATTATTATTATTATTATTATTATTATTATTATTATCATCATCATCATCATCATCATCATCATTATTATTATTATTATTATTATTATCATTATTATTATTATTATTATTNTCATTATCATTATCATTATCATTATCATTATCATTATCATTATCATTATCATTATCATTATCATTATCATTATCATTATTATTATCATTATCATTATCATTATCATTGTTATTTTTGTTCTAAACATGGTACTCAGAAAAATGCCAACATGCCAACCCGCACTACTGACTGAGGCCTCGGGATTGTTGGAATGCTTCCTGAGGAAATCAAAGTACTCTCCCTTGACCCTGATGACCTCTTCGTAGGTGCCTGTCGTTTCAATTCTTCCGTTCTTCATGACTACTATCAGGTCCACCTCTGGCAGGAAGCCAATGGAGTTGGTAGCGAATATCCTCGTCTTGTGGGGTGATCGTTAATTATTAATTAATTAGTTAATTAACTAATAATTACTATTATAATATTGCAATAGTAATTAATGATTAATTAATCACTTTATTTGTTTATTAGTTACTTGTTAATTAATTAATTAATTGAACGATAATGATGGTTATATGATTGTGATTATTACGATCAGTGCTGTGAAATTTATTACCGCAATGTCGTAATAATGCGATCAAAATACATTGTAATTAGACTTAGTAACTCTGACAAGTATTTGCAGTATCGAAGAATATGCAGTATCGTATTCCTGTCATCATCGTAATAATCATCATCATCATCACCACCACCACCACCACCACTACCATCATCATCATCATCATCATCATCATCATCATCATCAATATCATTGTTCACCTTATGCTTCAGCACACCCTGTCTTCCGATGACCTCCTTGAAAATGTGGTGTGCCACTTTGGGGTCAACGGCACTTAGTGAGTCATCGATGAGGTAAAGGTCACCCTTGGTGTAAACCGCCCGTGCCAGATTTATCCTCTGTCTCTGCCCTCCACTGAGGTTGGCTCCCTTTCAGTTTATAAGTAAATAATAATAATAATAATAATAATAATAATGATGATGATGATGATGATGATGATAACAATAATAATAATAATGATAATAATAATAATGATATTGATAATAATGATGATGATGATAATAATAATAATAATAATAATAATAATATTAATAATAATGGTAATAATAATAATTATGATAATGATAATAATAATGATGAAAATAATGATGATATTGATAATAATGATGATAATAATAATAATAATAATAATAATAATAATGATAATAATAATTATGACAATGATAATAATGATAATAATAATAATGATAACGATAATAATAATAATATCATTAATAATAATAACACTTTTAATGTTGATAACAATGATCGTAATAATAGCTGTCATATTTCGACCGATATTCACAGTGCCATGATAATTTATAAATAATTCTAAATTAAATAAATTAATAATAATTGTAATTCTCAGACAAAAATTGCACATTGTAGAGGTATAGGAAGAACGGTGACCTGGAATCGACCGGGGGACGCAGCCCCGGGCTTTTTGGCGTCCATGACCCCGGCAAATTTTAGCCTGGGTTTAGCCGGGAATGACATAAATCATGTATAAGAAATTTAAACACTCGCTGACTGACAAATCTGAAAAAGAAAAAAAAAAACAAACAAACAAATTTGGCCCCTGACCTTTCCCCCTATCAGGGTGAGGTCACCCGAGTGGAACTTTTCAAAGTCCCCGGTCAGATGGCAGGCCTCGACTATCCTCTTGTACTTCTTTTCGACAAAAGGTCGATTGAGGCAAATATTCTCCCTAATGGTGCAGTTCTGTATCCAGGCCTGCTGTGAAACATATACTGTCCTTTCCTGGTAGGTGAATAAATTATATCATTCATGAATAAGTAATGAGCATGACGGGTCCTCTGATTGGTTCGATGGGTTTGCTAATAATTAGCATAATTTATGATTATCACAAACTAAAGATCAGTAACGATGGACAGTGTCAATGATCAAGACTAACATTGAAATGGTATGACTAGCATTGTGATTATGACGATGATGACGATGATGAAAATGATGATTACGATTATAATGATGATGATTATGATCATTAAGGTGATAAATATTCTGATTAACATAAAATAGACTCCTCCTACTCTGATGCTGACACTGCCCCTCATGGTCTTCATCTCCCCCAGCATGGCTGCCAACAGAGAGGACTTTCCGCTGCCAACAAGTCCCACGACTGCTATCAGCTTCCCAGGGATGGCCATGATGTTTATGCTAATCAATGATGGTTTACTTATTCATGAGCCTTCAAGTATTTAGCATAATTTATTCACGATTTATTCAAGCCCATTACTAAATGTAATTTTTATCCTGTGATAATTTATTATTTTAATAATTAAATAATAATATTAATAATCATTTATTATTTTAATAAAAACAACAATATTATTATTATTAATAATACAATATAATAATAATTATTATTATTATTTTATTACTTTTAATAAAAATAACGATATTATTATTAACATTAAATATTCATAATTTTTTGTATTTATAATTATTAAACGAATTGATGGAAAGATGTTAATGTCGGTTACTCTTCCAAGCTGGCCTTGGCGCCATCCCACGAGAACGTTGCATTGTCTACGGAGACTGCAGGACCTGGTTGTCATGGTAGCGAGTTGTTGTCAATAAATTATTTGAATAATTATTATTAAATATATTTTATATTCAAGTAACGATTTGATGATGATTTAATTAGTCACTCACTTATTTGTTCAATTCGCACAACAATGTCTTGTAATAGTTGATAAACTTCAATCTAAATATGCGATAACGACGACGACGACGATGACGATGATGATTATGATGATGATGATGATGATGATGATGATGATGATGATGATGATGATGATGGTGGTGGTGGTGATGATGACGACGACGACGACGACGATGATGATGATGATGACGACGACGACGACGACGATGATGATGATGATGATGATTATGATGATGATAATGAT
>MPNW01001645.1:7192-19152 GCA_011800805.1 Hirudo medicinalis
GAGTGAGTGTGTGAGTGAGTGAGTGAGTGAGTGAGTGAGTGAGTGAGTGAGTGAGTGAGTGAGTGAGTGAGTGAGTGAGTGAGTGAGTGAGTGAGTGAGTACGTGAGTGAGCGGGCAATTCAACCAAACTACCCGGTGCTCTGATAATGGGCTGCTCGTAATTGCGTACAGCTTATAATCTAAGTGGAAATAATAATAAGAAACATTCTCCTGCACTCTTTCCTCGTTCTTCAATCCTTCAGGCCACCCATGCAGTTGAAAAAGATGGCACACGATGAGCAGGTAAACCGGAGTTTACCTAGTGGAACTTTGTTCGTTCGCCGAATATATTTTGAATATATTTTCCAACACGAAAAGGAATTGAGATTGGTAAGTGGGCAAGTCAGTTTCAATGGGATGAATTACAAGTAAAATGTATCCCAACAAATAACTGACTACAATTATTATTTTTATTTTGTAATAATTATTATTATTATTTTATAATATTATATTATTATTATCATTTTAAATTTTAAACAAATATTTTTTTATTAAATTTTATAAAATTAAAAAAAAAAGTTATAATAATAATTATTATTATTACTTATTATAATTATAAACAAATACTGTAATCTTATTAATACCAATATTTATTGTTAATCGTCTGCTAATAATTTCCATCTTCAAAACCTGTGGACATATGGTCTCAAGCACTTGAGGGTTTTCTTGAGCCAGAAACAGACCACCTAAATGATCGGTTCATTTTTATAGCGCTCGACAAAGCACAGTTCAAACAAAGTGCCACAAAAATGCCAACATCTTGTCAGAGAGAATGTCAGCTCTTGATCGGAATTGTCACAACATGGTACGGAATTTTTTTTCCACTTCCACATTTTTCCAGGATGTTTTTCCAACACCTGAATGCAGCCACCCGCCGATGCTCAAAATTTGGCTTGTGATTGCTTTCCGGGCTCGATGTATTTTTCGATGTATTTTTTTATTATTTTATTATTTTTTTCGATGTATTTTTGTCGAAAAATATTTTTGGAGTTATTTTTTTGTTTTTGTGCAAAAATAAATGTATTCCATGATGGATTTTCTTAAATTTATTTATATATATAATATATATTTTTTACGATCATCAAACATAAGCAAACACAAATTACAACCAGTGCCGTGTCTGTGCACGGTCGGGTCGTGCCACTGCACGGGGGTCTCCACCAACCCAAGACTTTTTTTGTCAGGGTGGAAGGGGCCAACAAGACAGCAGGATTGATTTAAAAAAATTCAGATTGATTGCAATAGCGATTGAACATAGTATTGATTGGACCCAATTTTGATTAAAACCGACCTGTTTCCGACATCTTTCGAATGTAACATTAAATTTATAATAATAATAATAATAATAATAAACAATATTAACAACAATAATAACGATAATGTTAGCAACAACAATAATAATAATAATAATATTATTAATAATTTCGATTCAAATTAATTACAAGGGGATTAGTAATTGATTTATCCAGAAATTAAGCAATAAATAGGTTTATTTTTCAATGAATTTATTCGTTAAAAAACATCCAAAATACTGATTCAATCAAAAAATCCATCAATCATTAGTCACTCGGGATAATTCAGTTCAATCAATTGACGGAAATTAAAAACGAAAAAGAAGTTAATAAATAAAAAATCGAAATCAAATTCTTAATAAATCCTTCTTAATAAGTCTTCCGTTGTTATGACTACGGCTTTGTTTTGACCCACCTGTCGTTGTCATGGCGACCAACAAGCCAAGACACGATAAATTCTTGAAGGAATTTATTCACTCAGTACCTGGAGGTCCTTCACAGCCGTGTTCAAACGGTAATAATAATAATAATAATAATAATAATAATAATAATAATAATAATAAATTATGATGACTTATAATTTTAAAGAATAATTGTAATGCCGCCAAAGATAACAAAAGTTCTTTTTTGTTTTATAATAACACTAATTGAAATTTTATTTACAACAAAAGTGTAATTTCTACTGACTTCGAAAATCAGCGGGAGTGGAAACATGGAGGCCTACATGACTGCACCGAGGTTCGACTTGAGTCAGGTCAGAGAGGCTCTGCCAAAGAAGAATTTCGACGCTTCTCTCAAGAACTACTCAGGTCCTTCGCAGATCCTTGATCTGACTGGTTCTTCAATCCAGTACGAAATCAAAGGGTCCTCTGCCAATCTTCCGTGGAGAGCAAGCACCTACTATGGAGCAGCTACGGGCAATCCCAGCCTACCCAACGCCCACAGCATGCCAGAACCAGGGTTCAAGGGTCACTTACTGGGCCAACTTGACCCGGTCAAAGTCCCTCCGATATTTCCAGCTGCCAGGAACAACTTGTACACAAGGTTGATTCACATTTTGATATGTAGAGTGAGTGAGAATGAGTGAGTGAGTGAGTGAGTGAGTGAGTGAGTGAGTGAGTGAGTGAGTGAGTGAGTGAGTGAGTGAGTGAGTGAGTGAGTGAGTGAGTGAGTGAGTGAGTGAGTGAGTGAGTGAGTGAGATGAGTNTCTACTGCAGTGCTCGGTAGTCCGTGAGTGCTCTGAGTGACTGAGCGCTGGTGAGTGAGTGAGTGAGTGAGTGAGTGAGTGAGTGAGTGAGTGAGTGAGTGAGTGAGTAATTGAGTGATGAGAAAGCGAGTGGGCAATTCAAGCAAGCTGAGCCAAACATTTAGGAACAGCATCTGAAAACATCTAAACTACACCGTCTAGTTTCTAGTTAGAGGAAAAAAAAGCCAAGTCCTTAGCTTGAGGCCAAAATATCAAAGATTGAACCCACAATTATTTCCATCATTCCACATCTTCAGATACACTCCAGGAAACTGGGAAGCATCGAACACATCGAATCTTTTGTTCGGAGATAAAGTTCGAGCTGGTTCGTCACAGCTGAGATCAGAAGCCTCATGCTCTGTCGGGAACTGGACGAGAAGACCAAACGCAACCAGGAAGATGCAGGGAAGAGTTTGGGTTTGGAGAACAAAATTTGTGTGAATTATTCATAAATAATTCTAAAAACAATTTTTATGATGCTGGCCCTCATGGCACTTTAAAAACAAACATATTATTGCTATTAGTTCCATTTTAAATACGGATTTCAACTCAATCGATATTTTGGCTAATAAGGCAAAAGATTTTTTTTGTTAGAAAAGTTTTTGGACTGCCAGGTATTATTATAAAAAAAAATTATACCTAATTATGCCTAAGATTAGTATTCTTCGTTATTCTACTTGTCACCTGTTTGTTAATTACTTTTAATCTGATTTCGAGATGATAACACTTCCAGGTGAAAGGATTGGCAACGTGGAACATTGGAAGGAGGAGGTTAAGACGGAGCTGGACGCCATGATCCAAGAAAACCAAGCACTCCAGGAATGTCTGGAAATGTTGGAAAAGGAGGCCGCGGACCTGGTCCAACCCCTCCGGGTGGCACAGGAGTGTCTCTACAGCAGGGAGAAGAGAAGGGGGATCGATCTCGTTCATGACAACGTCGAGAGGGAATTGATAAGAGTACGTCTGATGATGACGACGACGTTGTTGTCGATGATGACGATGATGATGATGATGATGATGATGATGATGATGATGATGATGATGATGATGATGACGACGACGACGACGACGTTGTTGATGATGATGATGATGATGATGATGATGATGATGATGACGACGTTGTTGATGATGATGATGGAAATAATAATGGCTCCTCTGACACATGGCTATATATAGACTATTATTATTGTTTAATATTATCAATAATGCATTTGCCCAAATACTATAATAGCAAGAAATTATGAAAATAGTCGTGTTTACATCATAAAATGTTATCATTTTTAATATCCTCATAATTCTAAGGAAGTCGATGTGCTCAAGAAATGCCAGAACGAGTCCAAAAGATTCATAGACCAGGGAAGAACTCAACTAGCGTAAGTGGTTCCCTTGAGTCCACAACAAAACTTGTATTAATGAAAAAACAGATGTTCGTATTTTCTTCAAAAAAATCTTAACAAAACAAGTAATAATTTAAAAAAACTTTTGTTTCAATTCGAACAATTTCTAAAAACTCCTCATTACATAAATTTGCGCTCCATTACCATTAATAATCGAATCCTTTTTTCGATTACCACTCAATTCATCATCACAATCACCACCACCAACGACAGACTCAACAGGGCAGCTCAGCACGAATTGGAGAAGGACCTCAGCGACAAAGTGGTGGCCCTCAACCTGGACAACAGGTGTCACATGATGAAGGACATGTCGCGTGACGCCAAGTATTACGACGGCATCCACCGCATCGACAGCACGTGAGGACGCGGCCGATCTTAAAGAACAATCGAGAAACTTTTCGAAATGGACTCTCAACTGATCTCAACTCGCTAGATCAAATTATCTAAATTCCAATTCGATAAAAATCTTTTATCAATTGTTTATAAATAATACTTTGATTATATTTAAATTCAAATAAAATGTTTAATTGATTTATATGACCATTCCTTTTCACGCAGAGCCTCAATCCCAATAACCTGGGCACAATTCAGTACGGACAACATTCGAAGGTCAAGGGCTGAGAGGTCAGCCTCCAGGGACCTGAGGAGGGCTATGGCAGGAGTGTGCGACTCCATCTCGTCAGAAGTGGAGGATCAGAAGAATAGAGTCAACGATGCTTTGGCAGATAGGTTGAAAGAGTACCAAGATGTCAAAAACGGCTTACAACAGAATTTACTGAAGGTGCATTCTTGAAATTTGTTGGAAAGTGTTTTCATGTTTTTTTTTCTTCTTTTGAAACTATGTTTTCCAACGTAATCACAAGACGCTGGAAGAGATCTCTGAAATGGAAAAGATCATAGAGCTCTTGAAACAATCCATCATCGAAAAGGAGTCTCCATTACAAGTGGCACAGACCAGATTGGCCACCAGAATCAGACGTCCTAACGTAGAAGCTTGTCGAGACAAGCCCCAGCACAGGTCACATATTAGCATAAATTGTAACTAAAATTTCAAAAAATCACAAGTCGAGCTCTGAATGCATATAGTATTTTCATTTAGTAATTGTTCCTAAATATTCGAAATTACAGATTGGTGGAAGAGGTTCACGAGATCAATGAATCAGTGGACCAGTTGAGGATGAAACTGAGACAATCAGAAAACTCACTCCAGCAGCTTCTCAAAGCAAAACTGTCTCTGGAGCACGACCTTGACATCAAGAACAACAGCATCATGATCGACAGGGAGCAGTGTTTGGGTCTCAGACTCTCCCCACCGACAGTCTACGTTGGCACAACCTTGAAAGTCTGATGTTGGAAATGGATTTTCACGGAATTGACTCGTTAAGGGTTCAAATTAGGATTTTACAAGTAGTTGTAACCGCTTGCAGTCGCCATCGACAAAAGTAAAACACACGTTTCAGATTCAAACAAATCTCTGTTATCAATATCACTATCAATCGCTCTGCTGACAAAAATATATCGAAGGTCAAAAAACCTTGCTCCTTCTAAGATACACTCGGTTGTACTACTTTTCACACGCCTATACCGCTCGTTGTTGATAAAATATATTAATTTCTAGAAATTAATTGCAATAAATTAATTACCTTATTAATCAAACCGCAAAACCAGCCAGCAATGCACGGCTTCGACCGAAACAAACTCGAGCACAACTCAGCATCGGATTGGCCGATTTCAAAAAATGCAGGTCCAACGTTGTCACGAATTTGCGGCCGACTGTTCGTGTTTAATTTAAATTATAATCAATAAATTATTTCGAAGTATTTGGATAAATGTTAAATCTGAATAAATCGTTTTCAAAGAATATCTGAAGTTTGAAAATCGCTCCAGCTCGTGTCTGACAAAAATAAGCCCATCACAGATTTTCAAAATACAGGCTGGTGAGATCGTGTTGTTGGGTAAAAGCGCTTCGTGCGCAAAAAAAAAATGTTCCAAACAACTCATTTCAGGTCGCACAAAGATGGAAATTTGTTAAAAATAAGTGAAATCCACTTTTGCCAAAGTAAATTCATGATTTCGTTACCGGATGACGCTGATAGATCAAAATGTTAAACTGCGTGGAATAATATCCACTTACAAGGTAGAAAAGAAATGATGATATGATCACAATAACTTGTCTGCAGTGACTGGCTCGCTAACCCAAGACAGGAAACTCAACGTATACTTTACATAGACTCGCTTCTCCAGGATGAGACTGAGTTACGATGCCTTGATTTTTTTTTCCTGGTACAAAAAACGTTCTCCAGTTACAAGCCACTTCGACTTTCAAGTGAATGTAGTTCCTCTCTAAGACGTTCACAGACATAATTCCTCTGACGCTCGAGTCAAAACTTCAAACTACGAGGATTACTCTGTTAGTTATGTACAGTCCCTCTCCAATGATATGAGGAGCATTTTTGGAGCCATCCCAAGGAGTTGAATGAGAAGCTTCTGCAGAAGGTCAATAGAAACATTCTTCGACCGTGGTCAGTCTGGGCCTCTTTGGCGCATACCAGTTACCGAATTCCCTTTGATCCGGCGATGTTTCAATGCACAGAAGTGTTGCAGCCTGCTTTGATCTCATCGGATCATTGAAACCAAATTCAGTCTGGCTTCTCAAATTGGCTTCGTTGCCATGGTGTCTCATCTGAACCTCGGGGCAATAGTAACCTGCCTTCGTGTTTATCGGCTTTTCCTCGTGGATCTGAAAGACCTCTCCCTGGTCGAAAAAATTCGTGGGGTCAAAATGGCTTGCCCCTTCGACAACGTTTTGCTTGGGAGTTTTCGAGAGCTCCTCCCCGTAGCCAAGGGAAGATTTACCGAACCATTTGGGCTTGGATGGAGAAAGGGGATAGTTATGCTGTTGCTGTTGCTGTTTTCCGGCCGCCAGTTTAACGGGAAGGTGATGGACGAATTGGTCATTAAGCGATGGAGTGGATTCCTGCTTGGGAGAATGGAGGGAGTTGGCCGTGGTTGCGCTAATGCCCGGTGTCGGACTGAGGTGGAGGTACTGAGCACCTGGATAAGACTGCTTTCCATTTCCAGAGATGGGTGACTGAAGATTGGAATTAGTTGGCGAATAGAAGCTGATGTTTGGGGAGACGGCGTTTGAATCGAGTTGAATATACTGGCCCGGGGAAGAGTTGTGGTTCCTGGCGTATTTAGGGAGGTAGCTGTGACTTTTTGAGAAATCTATCGGGGTACTGACGCCGAGTCTGGTTTTATCAGACGGTGGAAGCTTTTCCATCTTGCACGATCCGTGGCTGTCTAGAGCCGGGTCGGTCTTAAAATATTTGACGTCACAGTCACCCGGGAAAAGAGACGAGGGAGGCTGAGTCACGGAAATGGAGATTTCCGGAAGATACTTTTCCTGTTGATTGTGTCTGAAGTCGCTCATCCTGGAATCGAATAGAGGATTGCCTGGAGCGGAATGGTTGGCACACGACGAATTCCTATTAAAGTCGGGGTTCGCATACCTTCCGCCAAATTGGTTGCTTACGTACGCATTGTCGGGAGGGTTCACCATGTCCTGTTGTAATCTGCAGTTGTAAGGTGAAAGGTCACGCTGGGGATAGAATGCCTGGGGAGTATTTGGAGGAGGGGGTGTAATGGGTTCGATTTTCACCCCATAGCTGCGAGCTTGTTGTCTTGTAGGGACGTCCTGTCTGGAATTATAAATAATAATACAGGTATTTTTCCTGAAATAGTTGAATGTCCTGAGAATGTTGTAAAATTTTAGAGTGTTTTTTTGTTGTTGTTGTTGTTGTTGTTGTTGTTTTCGAGAAATTTATTTTCTATAAATTGTTTCTTCTTGTTTTCATTTTGTCTAAAAATTTTAACACGATCCCAACGGAACTCAGAATGAAATTCCATAAAAAGAATTGCTCAGAGACAAAAACAAAGAACACGTAAATTACATGAAAGACATCACAAACATTAATAATGCAACCATGTATAGCAACGGCCTTAGCAACGGCCATAACAACAGCCACGGCAACCTCACCTGTCGGATGGCTCTCCTTGAGACTTTTGGATTTCCGCCACCAGGTTGACCAGACTTTTCCAGTCCTTGGAGAGCTGAGGATCGACTGGAACGAGAGGTGCAAAGTCTGTGAAACTTTTACATGGGCTTTGTTCGTATTGTGCGGTTAATAATTTGTAAGAATAGTAATAATCACACAAATGGTAGTAGTAATAATAATAATAATAATAATAATAACAACAATAACAACAATAATAATAATAATAATAATAATAATAATAATAATAATAATAATATTAATAATAGTTGCAATCACTGATTAATTGTTACACGATAATTGNATGATGATGTCGATTATTATTATTGTTATTATTACAATTATTATTATTATTATCATTATTGTTGTTGTTATTATTGTTATTATTGTTATTATTATTATTATTATTATTACTATTATTATTATTATTATTATTATTATTATGTACAACGTATCTAATAGCTGATATTATTAAGTATTTATTAATAACTGATTGTTAAATATGCACTCCGCCATTTTGTTAGAGACCGGTTGCAGTGTGCGGAAACGATCATAGAATAAAAACTTTAATGTCAATTTACTAACAATTGTAATATATTAATATCGCTCACACCTGTAGTACCTGCTCAGGTGTTGTTATAGTTTAACAGTGTACAGATGATTAGGACAAATCCATACCTCAATCTCCAATTGATCTTTTGATGCCAACAGTTCTCCCAGTTTCGTGATAAACTCCTCATTGAAACTGTCATCACCCACCTCCCCAAAAAGATCACCTTCACCTTCCTTGGCGAGCCCCGTCCCCACCAAGGTCGACTTCTTCCTCGGGTCGTTTGGGTGGGGAGATGGGGCGACTATGGTGAGTACGTTTTGGGGAGGAATGAGTTCCCCCTGGTTCGGCCTTCGGGTCATTTGCGACTGGTTGTCGAAGTAGGTGAACTTTCTCGGTTGAAAATGGTGATCTGTGGATTCGAATCCAGCTTCAACACCACCAACACCACCGTTGGTTATGCTGTTGTTGTGGTGGTTGTGGTGGTGCCTGTCGCCGACGATTCTGCCGCCACAGTGGTGCGATCCGGGCAGGATTGATCCGGAATGTAAGGAATCCTGGTTTTGAACGATTAAACAATTTGTTATTTTTTAATAATTATAAATATTTAATTATTTAATATTTGGTTTGATAATTCAAATGTCGTTTTTATAAATATTATTAATTTTTGTTATCATTGCAAAGTAATTGTTGCTGGTTCGCTACAAATTGCAATTTAAAACTTGTTTGTTAGGAATTACAAAATCATTATTGGGCGTAATGATGTGTTTTGCTCATATCTTTTATGTATAATAATTATGCATAATGTCTTATATAATTATAAGTATATCCATCGGGGTGCTAACCACTACCACCACCGCCGCCGTCGTCGTCGTCATGATCTCAATCATCGTCATTGTCATCGTCATCATCGTAATCATCATCATCGTAATCATCGTCATCATCGTAATCATCATCATCTTCATAATCGTCATCATCGTCATCGCGGTCATCATCATCATCATCATCATCATCATCATCAAATGCCTAGAACCACATTCAATAAAACGCACCAATAGCAATATAAAAACAAACAGGAAGAACTCATTAGTCACCTGATACGACGATGTAATTATTACCTGATATAGCGGTTATAATTATTATTATTATTATTATTATTATTATTATTATTATTATTATTATTATTATTATTATTAATTATCTTCTGTCGAGGTAGGAAGGCGATTAGGATACCTACCGAACCGCTTCTACTTGCACCCAGGTGTAGGGGATGTTATTGCTATCATTATCATCATCATCGTCATCGTCATCGTCATCGTCATCATTTTTTTTTTTTATATATTTCTTTCTTTATTTTTTTATTATATTCTTTAAATATATATATAAGAATATATACAAGAATACGAACACTCAATTCTGACATCATTAGTTCATCTTTATTATTTATTCGCAAAAATTGACAAAATTGTTTAAAATTATAATCAACAATTGGATCACCTGGTTATTATCCTGGTAGGCGTTGGACCTCCCCTGTGGATGGGCGGAGCTACAAGCCTCCTGGGTGGTCCTCTCCTCCTCTTTGAATTCCTGACGATAATTTTATTCACCATCATCGTAGTCGCCATCGCCATCGCTAACATCATCATCATTATCATCGTCGTCGTCGTCGTCGTCATCATCGTCGTCGTCATCCTAGTCATAGTCATCATCATCATCAACACTCACAGGCAATGAAAAATCGTCATAGTTTTCTTCCTTGAACTCTTTCTTCCTGAGCATCTGATGATTTGTTGAAATAAAAACGAATGAACGAAATGAATTTCATAAAAAATTCACGTTTTATAAACAAAAATCGCCGACGTCATTCCAAAAAAATAATAAAATAATAAAATAATAATAATAATAATAATAATACGGTTAAATACGCAGACGAATTGTGTCATAGCAACTCGATTGGCGATCAAATCAAATGTCTTGTTGTTTGTTTTTTATTTTCAATTTATAAAAAAAAAACACATAATTAATTCGCAAATAAATCCGACCATGAAATCCCCCATGACGCATTGACGAGTCGCATTGAGAGCAGACGACAACGACCAAGAGGCGCGAAACTCGGAACCGGAAATGCTATGAATTATATCGAACGGAATTCGTCGAGTGACTGCATGATTAACCTGATGCATCAATGCTGAGCAAGATCTAATGGAGGTCATTAGTGGCCTGACGTTGATGATGATGATGATGATGAAGACGATGATGACGATGATGGTGGTGGTGGTGATGATGACGATGATGATGTTGATGATGATGATGATGATGATGACGACTACGATGATGATGATGATGATGATGATGCCGCATGAAAGGATTAAAATTTCCATTCAAAGCTTTTAATTTGGAAAATCCAAGATGGCGATGATGTATGATGGAAAGATTGAAAGATAAATAAAGAACATCAATCAGAAGAAAAATTCCAAGAGGTGGGTGGTCCATCGTCAATTACTTATTTAATTACACAACTAATCAACCAATCAGTTAATCCGTCCATCAATCAATCCGACAATCACTCAGTCAATCCATCAATCAATCCGTCAATCACTCAATCCATCAGTCAATCCATCAATCAATCAATCAATCAATCGATTGGTCCAAACCTCGACCATGTCTTTATTGGTCCTACTCTCGTGCGGGTTGTTGTGTTCCGTGTACTTAAGGAGTACCTTGTCCATGTCGGTGCTGGCAAACTGGAAGAGCTTGTTGGCACTGTTGAAGACAATGAGGGCAATCTCACAGTTGCAGAGGATGCTCAGCTCGTACGCCTTCTTCATCAGGCCGAACTTCCGCTTGGTGAAGGTCACCTTGAAATTACGAAGATCTGATTTTACTATTATGTATAATTGTATGATCAATTAATATAATTATATACTACTATTATTATTATTATTATTATTATTATTATTATTATTAATTTCATCATTATTGTGATTATTATTACTATTATTATCATTATTATTGTTATTATTATTATTATTATTATTATTATTATTATTATTATTATTATTATTATTATTGTTATTATTATTATTGTTATTATTATTATTATTATGAAAACAATTGATGTGAAATTACTTAAAGCGACGACATAACATTGCAACAGTTAATAAACTTGATGACTGTAAAAGATGTTCTATATAATTCAGACTTGTTATTATCGGTAATAATTATTACACGTAATAATTATAATATAATAATATAATACATAGAATATATAATATGCCTAATATAATAATATAATTATAACATAATAAGATAATATATATAATATGCCTAATATAATAATATAATTATAACATAATAAGATAATATATATAATATGTCTAA
>MPNW01001648.1:24845-41287 GCA_011800805.1 Hirudo medicinalis
AGATTCTTCCACTTCAGTAGCGATTTCAACTGCCCGATTGAAAGTTAGTTCGTCTTATATTATATATATCATATTTAGATACCGACCAACTTGGTTTTGAAGAATATTCAACAATTCTGCCGATTCTGAACAGTTCAAACACCTTACAATCAAATTATTTCAATTCTTACTCGTCTACATCACTCTATGTTTGTCTGTAATCTACATCGCTAGAAATATTTGTTAGTGGTCACACGAGACCCTTCATTTTGTTGAAATAAAGTAAATTTTAAAAAATGACAAAAAATCAAATATGTAAATCATATATAAATAAAAAAAAATCACTAATACTTTACAAGATCACATACAATGTCCCCCTCGCATGTATTTAACGATTTCTTCGATTATCAATCGAGGTGTTTCTGATTGTGGGACCTATTGGTTCAAATTTATGGTAATATCCTAACCCTATGATCCTTCATGATCCTTGAAATCTAAGTTGAACTGACAAAATTCACTGCCTGTGAGTTGACTTTTGCCGTCACTTCTCCAACCACCCAATACTCTTAGCCACCCCCACGGGATCATCATCATCACCATCATCATCACCATCATCATCATCATCATCATCATCATCATCGTCATCATCATCATCATCATCATCATCGTCATCATCATCGTCGTCGTAAAATCGTTCACCAAACTGACCGAATTGGATGTTTCATCGTATTTCTACAATATTCGGCAGTGAATTAATAGAATAAATTGTTTTTTCCATTTATCAAATAACTAATATGTAATTAGATAATAACAAATATTTAATTAATAAATAATTTAAGATGGTCGACCGTAGATATATTGACCATAGACCATCATAGCCGCTAGCCAATAGCTTAATTGTGCTTTAAATACCAGACGTTGTAATATAGGTCATAACAATTATCTAGCCGTCCGTCCAAACTTCCACTATTTTAATCACTATTAATTAATGATAACAACAACAGTAATAACATCAAGAATAATAATAACAACAATAGCAGCGGCAATGAAAAATAAAAAGCAACAGCACCAAGAGTCCACAAATCAATCCCAGGTCGAACTCCAGGTGGAGCCCACAAAATACTATCTCTTTTCCGTATGATTTTGGAGCATCCTCCACTTAAGCATTTCACGTCTTCTTAGAACACCTGCTGAAGTGTTTCTACTTTGCTTAATGTAGTTAATTCCACTCACATTGACTAATAATGATGATGATGATGATGATGATAATGATGATGATGATAATAATAATAATATTAACATCTTCTAAAAATAGCATTAATAATGATATTAGTAATAATAATAACAACAATAATAATAATTATAATATTAATAATAATTTCAAACAACATTCGTTGGCTCAAAACAATTCGTAGGCTTAATGAATTTTCTTTAAGCACAATAAATTTCAACAACAACAACGATATCAACAATAATAATAATAATAATAATAATTAAAATAATAAGAAGAATAAGAATAATAATAATATCAAACAATAGCAACGAGAGTGATAAACACCCGACACACCAATCAAAAGCAAGCCGCCAGGAGGCGTCTTCAAAACATTAGCACCATCCCATCAGTTGGAAAAGCTCGTTGTAAAACATCCTCGCAAGTATTTCAGGCTTTATTCGAACACCAGGAGAGGTGTTTCTGATTACAATGTATTTTTACAATGTCTCTATTTTCAAATCCATTTTAATTATTATCAGAATTATTATTAACAACAATAATAATAATAATTACTACATTATAATAATCACAGCTACAAGTGCCGCTTAGCATAGGTCTAATTACTTTCTTTAACACCAGACGTTGTAACATAGGTCATAATATATATCCGAAAAGCACCAAAAATACTATAATTCTATTTTTTTATTTATTTATTTTTATTTTTTGAAAAACTTGATTATTGCAAATGGCACAGTTGACCTACGAATGGCATAGAGAATAACGTACGCAAATTTCAAGTCGCTACTGTTCAACTTTTGGGAGTTCTTGTGACTTTAAAAAACCTTGCTTGGTGTGGTTAGAAGATGTGAAATACTTAAGTGGAGAAGCTTTTATCGGTCTTTTTTTTTTCTGGTCCGAAATACTTTATGGGCGCTTATTGGCGATTAAGGCTGACCCTTGAGTTATTTTACTTGGTTTCTTTTTTTTCTGTTGGTTACTGTTGTTCTTAGTTATAAAATAAAATTGCTCAAAAAAAATAAATCATGATGCAATAGTGAACTTAAAAACATTGACCTAAACTTAATTAGGCGCCTCTGATGATATGCAAATGGCGCATTATAAATTAACTATTATTATTACTAATATTATTATTATTATTAATTATAAAAAGCTTTATACATTATTTACGAATTATTGATTCTTACGTTGAACATCTCATTAAAAATAACATTTTGAAATTATCAATTATAATTATATATATATCAATTTATAGGATCAATAATTTCTTGCAAGTTATTTACGTGCATTTGAATCTGAAACGGTTTTAATAAGATTTTAAACTCGTAAAACACCTCGCTTGGTGTTCTAAGAAGACATGAAATACAGTTGAAGGCGACCGTCTGTATAAAACTGGCTAAATGTGTCGTTTTTGGGACGCCTTCTGGCGGCTGGCTTCATTTGCGCTGACGTCGTCATCTTCATTAACATTTGTAATGTAATTTAATGTTGGTGTCGACTTGATGATGTTTCTGATGATAATTGTGGTCATTATCACTGATATTAAGTGGAATAAATTTAACAGTGGAGACAGATTGAAACCCTCAACCAAAACCACCTCGTCTGGAGTTCCAAATGAAACTCATCATTGGAGGATTAGATTGGATGATAGTCGTTGTATAAATGCATTGTAATCGGAAAACACCTCTCCTGTTGTTCGAAGAAAGCCTGAAGTATTTGTGAGGATGTTTTACCACGTGCTTTTTGTAACGTTAATGTTTTGGAGGCGCCTCCTGGCGGCTTTCTTTTGCTTGGTGTGTTGGGTGTTTGTCACACTCGTTGCTGTTATTTGATATTATTATTATTATTATTATTGTTATTCTTATTGCTATTGTTTTTATTATTATTATTTTTATTATTTTATTTTTGTTGTTATTAGTAATATTATTATCATTGTTATTAATATTATTATTGTTATTATTGTTGTTGTTGTTATTATTATTATTACCTCGGACGGATGTTTTACGATTCTCGGTGCTTATTTCAAGTTTTTGTTACAACAAAACTTAAATGTTTTCAATCGATTGCAAAAGAATTGAGAAGACTTTAGAAACGCTTTCAAAATTAAAAAAAAATCAGAATTTTTTGATTATTTTTAATATTTTGAATTTTTAAATTTCTTTTATTAAGAATTTCAAAATAACTGTCCCCACGAGAACTTATCAACTTAACTAATGACGATGATGGTGAAGTCAATGTTGGTAATGGTAACTGATGTCATTACTACTAACAGTAAGTAGAATTAATTCGAAATGGAGACAGAGTCCATCTCAACTTAAACCACCTCGCTTGGTGTTCTAAGAAGACTTGAATACTTTGCTGGAAGAAATTTGTCACAAAGTTTGTAAGATTGGTTATAGTTTTTGGGCGCCAT
Source organism: Hirudo medicinalis (assembly GCA_011800805.1). Classification (NCBI taxonomy): domain Eukaryota; kingdom Metazoa; phylum Annelida; class Clitellata; order Hirudinida; family Hirudinidae; genus Hirudo; species Hirudo medicinalis. The sequence goes on from MPNW01001648.1 coordinate 28,469, forward strand.
ATGTTGGTGTTGTTGTTGCATCGTGAGTGTCTGTTTTAGTTGTTGTTGTTGTTGTTGTTGTGATTATTGAGCGATTGAAGACTTTTAAAATAATTAGTGGATTTGATCTTCATCGGTCACCAAGAATCGAACCTTTCCTTCGGTAATAGTGATCTCTTGAGGATGCTAGTAGCCAAGAAAATGTTCGAGGACCCTCCTGATATTGATTTGTGGCCGCCTAGCATTATTATTATTGTTATTATTGTAATTGTTTTTATTGTTATTATTAATATCACTAAATATAATGAAATCAAAATGGCAACATAAAATTTTCCGTAATCAGAGACACTTTTGCCTGATGTTCGAATAAAACCTGAATTACTTATGAGACTGACAACGTCTGGCATTCTTCTGAAATTACCAAGCTGTTTTGTGGGCGCCTCAAGGCGACAGCTGTTCATTGATTTGTCAGATGCTTGTTAAGCTTGCTGTTGTTTTTCATTTGATTGTTAATATTTTTAATATATATTGTTAATATAATCTAGTAGTTATTTTCATTAGTATTAATACTGATAATAATTAAAATTAATTTGAAGATAGAGACATTGTAAAAATGCATTGTAATCAGAAAACACCTCTCCTGGTGTTCGAAGAAAGCCTGAAATATGTGTGAGAATGTTTTACTTCTACTTTAAAGTTGAGATCGCAAATTATTTGTTAATGTTTTGAAGACGCCTCCTGGCGGCTTGCTTTTGGTTGATGTGTTCGGTGTTTATCACGCTCGATGTTTTTGTTTGATATTTTAGTGTCTTCGATACAACTAATCACCGACGACCATCTTAAATTATTTGTTGTTTGAATAATTCATTTAATTTGTCGCCTTACTTTAACATACATTAATTAACCTGTCCAATTTCTGTAATTCTCGATTCATCATAAAACTATGCATTGGTTTTATGATGATTGTGGTATTACCCATGGTATTATTAGTGATTGTATTACGACCATGGGTGATATTAAGTACAATGAACTTCTACGTCTTCCTCAAAACAGAAACACCTCGCAAGAGAATGAGAAATACAAGGTTACAAAACTGTAAACTATGATTGTTTTGTGGACGCGTTCCAGTGGGTGATTTGAAGCTGTGTATCGCTTTACTGACCTTCCAAAGAACCCAAGCAATAAATAATGAATTACTTAATGAATGAATTTCGAAATGGAGATATTTTGTAAATTGTAAAAACTCTGTAAAATGTGTTTCAGTCAGAAACACCTCGCTTTGTGTTCGATGAAGACTTCAAATATTTTAATTGAGGAAGAACTCGAACGTTCCACGATTTGATGTTTTTGTGAGCGCCTCCTGGCGGCTGCTTTTTGATTGGAATGTCAGAAGTTTGATATATTAATGCTTGGAAGTGTTATTACCAATATTAACTAACAAATATTATGCTTGTCATTATTAATATTTATTGTTGTTTTTTTCTGTAGAGATTGGTGATAATTTTTCAAATATAGAATTTAATTTTATATAATAATTAGCATGCCGTATCAATATTGTTTAGTATCAATAATATACTAATTTCAAATCTTTGTCAATCATGATGCAATAGTGAGTATATAAACATTGACCTAAACTTATTGACACAATGACAGTGATGATGTTGATGAAAACACTTTGAAGTACAAAGCAATGAGAAACACCTCGCTTGGTGGTCAAAGAAGTCATGAAGGACTTATGTGGTGGATGCTTTAAAAGCATTATTTTGACGTTCATAAAAATCTTTTCTGGACGCCTCCTGGAGACTGATCTGAAATTGGTGCTTGGATGTCTGGTATTGCTGTTATTAATGTTAGCTTTTATTTATGTCAGTGACATGACATAAAAAATTTGTAAAATACGCATAAATCGTAAAGTACATGCTGGGCCTTTCGTGGATGCCCCCTGGCGGTTATTTTACGATTGTTGATGTTCGTTTGGAGATAGCGAGGGAAGGAGTTCTGGATTCAGGGGCCGATTCCCCCTTGCTTCTCCAACATGACATCGCTCAATTGATATCGTTATTACTGATTATGTGTGGAATTATTTTAAAAATAGACACATATTGCCCCTCACTAAATCTAACTATTAGCACCTTGCCTGGTGTTTCAAGTGAAGCACATAAATGCAGGATTAGTTGGGTTTTGTTCTCATTTACAAAATTTACTTGTTTTGTGGACGCCTTCTGGCGACTGGTCTGCTCTGAGATTGAATTTGGAAGTCTGGTGCTGTTGCTGTAGATATTATTAGTGTTGATGTTGTTGTTATTAGGTACCAAATGACTATTGTTGTTGTTGTTGTTGTTGTTGTTGTTGTTGTTGTTGTTGTTGTTGTTGTTGATGTTATGAATAGGCCACATGATCCCAGACCGTGACATGCAATTTAATTATTGATGGAGAGAACCTTATAGTTGTCAAAAAATAGTGGGTGGATGGATTGATGTTACGACCTATAATACAAATTATTATTATTATTATTATTTTTGTTATTATTCTTAATATTATTTTATTATTATTATTAATATTGTTTTTTTATTATTATTATTAATAATATTATTATTATTTTTATCGTTACATTTGTTTTATTATTGCTGTTGCTGTTGTTGTTGTTCATGTTATTATTATTATTATTTGAATTTAAACGAGATGGAGAGAAATAATTAGATCTGTGGATTGCTTTGTTTATTACGAAATATTTTTAGCAGACTAAAAAAATTTTTATTAATTGCAGATTGATTGATAATTTTGTAAATAAGACGACGACGACGACGACGATGATGATGATGATGATGATGTCGACCTGCTGATGTTGCTGATGATAATTGTGGTCATTATTACTGATATTAAGTGGAATAAATTTAAAAGTGGAAACAGATTGAAACCCTCAACCAAAACCACCTCGTCTGGAGTTCCAAACGAAACTCATCATTTTTTTTAAATTACTTTATTTCAACAATATGAAAGGTCTCGAATGACCGCTAACAAATATTTCTATCTTTGTACATAATAACACAATTTTTAACTTTAGCACTAAAATACAACATTAATATTTTGATTCCGCATATATCTGAAATATTTTTTATTATATCCATTGTTATATCCACACCGACCAACAGCATCAACAACAATAATGATTATAACAGACTCATGATGCAATCGCCAACAAGCGCTCACAAAATATTTCTCTCCAAGAGCCTTGCAAAAAAGAGTGATAAGAGCTTCTCCACCTAAATATTTCACATCTTCTAACAACACCAAACGAGGTGTTTGTGATTGGGGTACATTGTCTTTCCATTTTGAAATTCATTCTACTTATAATCAGTAATAACAGCAACATTACCATTACCATCTTCATCTTCATCGTCATCGTCCACATTGTCATCATTATTGCGTCATCGTCAACATAATAGCGACTTGAAATTTGCACACGTCATTCTCTAAGTCATTCCTTGGTCAACTGTGCTANCGTCATCGTCAACATAATAGCGACTTGAAATTTGCACACGTCATTCTCTAAGTCATTCCTTGGTCAACTGTGCTATTTTCAATTTTCGACTTTCAATTTTTCCAACTTTCACCTTTTCCTAAATCGCTTAAGAACTTTAAACTCGAGAGCTATTGAAAGCTATTGTGCTCCCAAATGGTCTAATGATTAAGACTTCGTCTCTCGCGAAAGCCTGAACTAATTGTGAAGATGTTTAACTTCATTAAGGGCGATTTTGAGAATGTTTTGAAGACAGTTGTTATTACTGTTGTTGTTATTATTATTATTATTGTTGTTGTTGTTGTTGTAGTTGTTGTTATCACTAATTAATAGTGATTAAAATAGTGGATGGATGGACGGACGGCTGGATAATTGTTATAATTGTTATGACCTATATTACAACGTCTGGTAATTAAAGCACTATTAGGCCATTGGCAAGCGGCTACGATGTGACTATCTAAGATAGACCATCTTCAATTATTTATTAATTAAATATTTGTTGTTAAATAATTACATATTAATTACTTAATAAATGGAAAAAACAATTTATTCCATTAATTCACTGCCGAATATTGTAGAAATACAATGAACATGCACTTCGGTTAGTTTCGCGAACGATTTTATGACGACGACGATGATGATGATGATGGTGATGATGATTGCATGGGGATGGCTAAGAGTATGGTGTGGTTGGAGAAGTGACGGGCAAAAGTCAACTCACAGACAGCGACTTTTACCAGTTCAACTTTGATTTCGAGGATCACGAAGGATCATTAGGGTTAGGGTTAGGGTATAACGGAAAATTTGAACCAATAGGTCCCACAATCAGAAACACCTCGCTTGATATTCGAAGAAATCGTTAAATACATGTGAGGGGGACGTATTGTCATACAGTATTAGGAATGTTATTTGGATACATATCGGTGGTTCTATTTACGATTATCGATACTTATTTGATAATGGCCACGGCGATGGTTATAATAATAGTGATGATTGTGATGATGGTTATTAGGATGATGATGATGATACAAGATAAGTGGAATGAATCTCTAAAAGAAGACAAAAGATACTGCAATCAGAAACACCTCGTTTGGTCTTATAAGAAGACATGAAATACTTAAATGGATGGTGTTCTTTAGCTTTTCAAAAAAAAAATAGATTATTTTAATTATCATATTGAATTGATATAATAATTTTACATTTAATTATAATTGTTACATAATTACATAATTGTTAATATAATTACATTTAAATGTGATTGTAAAGGAATTACATATTATTTTCATCCTATTTATCGTATAGTTTGCTATTACTTATATCACAACCTTTGTTAGATATTATGTTGCGGCCATTACCGACCCACCATATCAATAAAACACTCTTGGCATTAGCCCAATTGCTGAGAGAACTCGTGTTTTTGCTCAAAAAGTACAATCAGTAATGGTTATTTGCCCTTTCGTAGCTTTCGATAAAAGTTGTGGTTTGGACTTGGTCTTCTGGGTTACTGAGGGGTCAAGGAAAGTCTAGTGGGCTGTATTGTGTCTTATTTATCAGTGTCATTTTGAACTAGTGGCTAGATAGATGTTACACCCTTGACCGTCTTGTTGGTTCATGCTAAACTATGCAGTTGAATATAATCCCAACCAATGTGGTGTTTGCTTCTGTGAGTTTTTGGACTCTCCTCAGGATTTCTTCACCTGATGTTCGCATAATTAGAAGCATAATCTGCTCAGTAATTAATATATTAATTGTCATTTACTAATATTTAATGTACAATTTTAAATTATTAGAAATTATTTATAAGTGTTACAGTGTGATATAATGCCGCCACTAACAACTTACTTGTACGTCGTCATCATCAACGGTTAATTTCGGTCGATAACACCTCATTCAAATACTTTCTAAAGCTTGGAATTATGTTTAATTAAATTTTAAATTAAATTTAAATTTTTTAAATTTAAAAATGTTGTATCAAATTGAATCCAACAATGTTTGCAACAATGTTTATGCTTGCCAATGCTGCTATTACACATTTTTCGTCTTTCATTCGATCCGAGAACTTCCAAAAGACCGCAAATGACACTAGAGTCGTTAGATGTCGCTTCTGCCATCATTGAGCGAATATTCTTGAAATAATATTTGATTGATGAAGACATTTTTTTCTAATGAAAATTTTTAGGTCCGACACCGGCCCGCCAAGATATATTAATAATAGTTAACATCAATTATTAAAAGTTGATAGACATACAATATTTAAAAATTAGTTAAACATTCGAGAATTCAGATGCGCAACGCAACAACAATATTACCTACGAACACATTATATATAATTATATGTAGTTTTTTATTCTGGCCAACCTCGGACCGCCCACAATTGCTACGACATTCGTTTGATGATATTTTATTAATATTATTATTATTATTTTATTCAAAATCAAACTCGGGTATATTGCAGCCGAATAAAATGATTGCCAAGTCTCATCCAGGCCTAGTTCGGACCGCCCACAACTACTACGACATTTGTTTGATGAAATAATTTCTCGCTTCAATTACTTATCTTCAAATCTAGGACAATTTCATACCTAAAATTCGAGTGGCCCTAACCTTAACTTTAACCCTAATCCATACCATACTCCTAATACGTTTTTTTAAAATCTATTATGAATTACAAAATAATTACACAGCATTTTCTACATTCTGAATAATTAAATAGTACATTAGTTGATTATTGAATTAAAAGTTATATTAATTATTTAGTTAAAATATAAATTGATTTAAATACATGAAAATGAAAACTTTTTATATTTATTAACTCAGATAATTTATCGTTTTCATTTCCTCGTTCCAATTGATTAACTCTAAATCTTTTCCGAAGAACAGGTGTTTCGTGGATTGCACGTTAAAGTTCCAAAATGCTTGATCCAATCAAAGCAAACAAAAAGTAATAATTGAATTATATACAAATGATCAAGTTGTTAACTTTATTGAAACGAGGAAGTGAAATTAAATCAGGTCTCCTTTGGATATTTGGTTGTCTTTGGAGGGACCGGATTACGAATGACGCAATTGATAAAATCAACATTTTGTGAGAATATTTGATTACAGTTACAAGTGCCGTGCAATTATCGAGGTCATTTGGCGTATTCCTCCAATTACATGTTCCCCTTCGAACACATCCACAACAATTTTGGATTTTGCGATGCTCTTTGTCTCCATTTTGAATTTAATAAAACTTATTATCAGTAATAAGTTCTTCAATTTGATATTAATTAAAACAACTTGAATTTATGCATGGGAATGCTACACATTATGACAATTTAATAATTATATTGCATCACAACATATTTCTCACCATCTTTTAATAAACATCGACAATCCTTAATAAAATCACCGATAGGTGTCCAAAAAAAGAATAAATCAAATCAACGCTGATAAATATGCACAATGTCCCTTTCGCATGTATATCAAGTGAAGTGTTTCTGATTGTGAGACCTATTGGCTCAAATTTTCCGTTATACCCTAACCCTATGATCCTTTATGATCCTCGAAATCAAAGTTGAACTGGTAAAAGTCCCTACCTCACCCTCACCCTTTGCCTTTCGCCCGTCACTTCTCCATCCACCCAATACTGTTAGCCATGGGATCATCATCATCATCAACGTTGTCGTCGTTGTCGTAAAATCGTTCGCCAAACAGACAGAAGTGAATTTTTATTGTATTTCTGCAATATTACGGAGTGAACTAATGAAATAAATTGTTTTTCCATTTATTAAGTAATTAATATGTAATTAATTAACAACAAATAATTAATTAATAAGTAATTTAAGATGGTCCACCACAGATAGTCAAATCGTAGCCGCTAGCCAATTCTCGAATTGTGCTTTAAATACTAGACGTTGTGTATGTAGGTCATAACAACTATCCAGCAGTCCGACCATCCACTATTATAATCACTATTAATTAGTGATAACAACAAAAACAATAACAATAATAAATACAACAACAACAGTAACAACAACTACGTAATAATAATAATAATAGCAGCGACAATCAAATATAAAAAAAATATCACCAAGTGTCCATAAATAAATCCCAGATGGATCGCCAGGCGGAGCCTTCAAAATATAATTTTGTTTTCACATGATCTCTAAGTATCCTCCACTTAAGCATTTCATGTCTTCTTAGAACACCTAGCGAGGTGTTTTTACTTTGCTTCTTGTAGTACGTTCCACTTATCTTCATTAATAATAATAATAATAATAATAATAATAATAAAAATAATAATGATAATGATAACGATGATGATGATGGTCTATCCATCTATCTAGAACAAATTTATAATAATAATATAATAATAATATCAAACACCAGCAACGAGCGCGATAAACATGCAAAACACCAACCAAAAGCAAGCCGCCAGGAGGCGTCTTCAAAATGAAGCGAACTTCAACGTTTTCGAACGTGGCACGGTATTTCTAATCGTGTTTTTAAAATTATCAATAAATCTGCAATTAATAAAAATTTTATTAGTAATGTACAAATATTTTAATAAACAAAAGCAATCCAATGGTCTAATTATTACTCTCCATTGTGTCAGCCGATAACTGTTCACCACAATCCAAAATAAACATCCGATCAGTTGCCAAAAGGCGTCAAAAATACTTTAAGTTCAATTTGTCTGGACATATTAGTTAAGTTCATCCAGTTAAGCTTTCAAGTCTTCTTAGAACACCAAAACAGGTGTTTCTGATTGCCGTAAATTTTGTCGTCTTTTAGAGGTTCGTCCAATGATCTTTACAATTTCTTTCATCAATTTCGTATTCACCATTATAATAATCATCACTACCATAACCAACACCTCCATCATCATAAATTAGAGAGCATTTAACAAGTTCCATCATGTCACAATTTTTATCACAATAAAACAATATTAATAATACTAATAAAATAATATTATTAATAATAATAAAATAATAATAATAAAATAATAATAATAATAATAAGTTGTATTATAGGTCGTAACATCAATCCATCCACCCACTATTTTTTGACAACTATAAGGTTCTCTCCATTCTCATATGCAATGATGATGACAATGTGGACCATGACGATGAAGATGAAGATTTGTTTGTTCTAAGTAAAATATATAACATATATCTAAGAAATAATTACTAAAAATAACAGTAAATATTATTGCTTAACACAAACAATTACAAAAACAAAAATATACTGTAATAAAAAGCGATCACTCTCGATTGAATCTCCTGCTCTCATGATCGCCCAAATTACAATTATAACCAATTCTTGTTGTCAACAATAACTTGGTCTGTTTGAGAAGCATCTTAGCTTTCCTAACGAAGGTGTTTTTGACAAGAGTCCACAAATCAATCCCCAGGTAAAATTCCCAAATCAAAACCCAGGTCATATCTCAATCTGGGTGGCGCCCACAAAATGCCATCTCTTTTCCGTATGATCCTGGAGCATCCTCCACTTAAGCATTTCATGTTTTCTTGGAACACCTGCTGAGGTGTTTCTACTTTGCTTCATGTAGTTCATTCCACTCACATTGACTAATATTGATGATGATGATGATGATGATAATAATAATAATAATAATAATAATAATAACAGCAGTAATATTAATGATAATAATATTAATGATAATAATAATAACATCTTCTAAAAATAGCAATAATTATTATATTAGTAGTAATAATAATAATAACAATAATAATTATTACAATATTAATAATAACTTCAAACAACATTCGTTGACTCAAAACAATTCGTAGGCTTAATGATTTTTCTTTATCATTTATCATATTTTTTTTCATTATCATCATCGTCGTCGTCGTCGTCTTATTTACAAAATTATCAATCAATCTGCAATTAATAAAAATTTGTTAGTCTGATAAAAGTATTTCGTAATAAACAAAGCAATCCACAGATCTAATTATTTCTCTCCATCTCGGTTAAATTCAAACATTAATAAATAACATGAACAACAACAGCAATAGCAATAATAAAACAAATGTAACAATAAAAATAATATTCATATTAATAATAATAATAACAAAACAATATTAATAGTAATAATAAAATAATATTAATAATAAGTTGTATTATAGGTCGATACGACAATAACAACTATAATAATATTAATAATAATAATAAAATAATATTAATAATAATAAAAACAATATGCTATATTATAGGTCGTAGCATCGATCCATCCACCCACTATTTTTTGACAACTATAAGGTTCTCTCCATCAATAATTAAATTGCATATAACGGTCTGGGATCATGTGGCCTATTCATAACAACCACAACAACGACAACAATAGTCATTTGGTGCCCAATAACAACAACATCAACACTAATAATATCTACAGCAACAGCACCAGACATCCAAATTCAATCTCAGAGCAGACCAGTCGCCAGAAGGCATCCACAAAACAAGCAAATTTTGTAAATGAGAACAAAACCCAAAAAATAATAATTATATGTTAACGTCCGTTGCATAGCTAGATGATTAGGACGGTTAGAACACAACCCAATCTAATCCTGCTTCACTTCAAACACCAGGCGAGGTGAATTTAGTTGAATAAAGTATAGTCAAATCGTAGCCGCTAGACCACGGTCGAAATGTGCTTTAAATACTAGACGTTGTAATATAGGTCATAACAACTATCCAGCACTCCGTGAATCCTGGAATACAAAAGTAATAATAATAATAATAATATTAAAACTTTGCATTATGGGTCGTAATATCAGTCAACCATCCACTTTTTTTGACAACTACAAAGTTTTATCCATTAGTAATTAAATTGCATATGCCGGTCTGGAGTCGTTTGGCCTATTCATAACAACAACAATAGCTATTTGGTTACCAATAACAACAACATCAACAATGATAATATCTAAAGCAACAACGCCAGACATCCAAAATCAATCTCAGAGCAGACCAGTCGCCAAAAGGCGTCCACAAAACAAAGGCATCGTTCATTGGAACAGAACCCAATCTAATCTTGCATTTATGTGCTTCACTTGAAACACCAGGCAAGGTGTTATTAGTAGGATTTAGTTGAGGGGCAATATGTGTCTATTTTTAAAATAATTCCACACATAATCAGTAATAACGATATCAATTGAGCGACGTCACGTTGGAGAAGCAAGGGGGAATCGGCCCCCAGAATCCAGTCCTCCTTCCCTCAACATCTCCAAACGAACATCAACAATCATAAAAAAATCATAAAACAACCGCAAAGAGGCATCCACAAAGGGCCCAGCTTGTATTTTATGACTGCTGCGTATTTTACAAATGTCATGTCACTGACACAAATAAAAGCTAACAACAATACCAGACATCCAAGCACCAATTTCAGATCAGTCTCCAGGAGGCGTCCAGAAAAGATTTAGATCAAAGTCAAACTTAAGCACTGGATGTATGTACGGACGGCTGGATAATTGTTATGACGTATATTACATCGTCTGGTATTTAAAGCACAATTAGGCCATTGGCTAGCGGCTATGATGGTCTATGGTCACCATCTTAAATTATTTATTAATTAAATATTTGTTATTATCTAATTACATATTAGTTATTTGATAAATGGAAAAACTATTTATTCCATTAATTCACTGCCGAATATTGTAGAAATACGATGAAACATCCAGTTCGGTCAGTTTGGTGAACGATTTTACGACGACGACGATGATGATGATGAAGATGATGATGACGATGATGATAATGGTGTTGATGATGATGATGATCCCATGGGGATGGCTAAGAGTATTGGATGGTTATTATGATATTATCAAAAATTTGAACCAATAGGTCCCACAATTAGAAACACCTCGCTTGATATTCGAAGAAATCTTCAAATACATGCGAGCGGGACATTGTACGTGTTCTCGCAAAGTATTAGTGATTTTATTTTGGACACCTAGCGGTGATTCTTTTTACGATTATTAAATTACGTCAATAATTGTCTTAATGTGTAGTATTGCCACAAATAAATCATTGATTGTTTTAATTAATATCAAATTGAATTATTAACGATAATTAATTTATATTTATTTTAAAATGGAGACGAAGTGCATTGAATTATTATTATTATTATTATTATTATTATTATTAATAGTAGTAGTAGTAGTATTGTTATTATTATTATTATTATTATTATTCTTATTATTAATATTAACAGCTCGCGAGTTGATGACTTGTGAATATTTCAGAAATTTGAATTATTTAAATCAAAATCAACCAAATCTCGAGTAATATTTTTGAATGATTACAAAACAAACGCCGTTAATTTGTGGAGAGAACTCTAAGGATTTTGGTATTTTGAATTTTTATTTGTGGATCGAGATGAAAATATATTGTAGATTTATTAGATTGTAATATTTTTTTTTTTTTTTATAAATATTTATTTATTTTTATCAAAAATATCAAAATATCAAAAATATTTATTTATTTTTATTAAAAATAAATAATATTTGTAACTAATTATTATTAAGTAGTTATTATTATTATTTATTAAATATTTAAATAAATTATTTCGTTTTCGAGAAGTTTAGATATGCAACAATTTGTTATACTTCTGTCAGTTTGGCCACGTTGAGGATGATGACTCGTGATGACGATGGTAATTAATGTAAAGTAGTAATAATAATAATTATTATTATTAATACTGATAATAATTAAAATGGATTTGAAAATGGAAAAGTTGTACAAATGCATTGTAATCAGAAAACACCTCTACTGGTGTTCGAAGAAAGTCTGAAATATTTGCGAGGATGTTTTACCAGGTAGTTTTTTTTATTATCTTCTTGATGAGGTAATGTTTTGAAGCCTTCCTGGCGGCTTGCTTTTGGTTGATGTGTTGGTTGTTTATCGCTCTCGTTGCTGTTGTTTGATATTATTATTATAATTGTTATTGTTATTATTATTATTGTTGTTATTGATATCGTTGGTGTTATTGATATTTATTGTGTTTAAATAAAATCATCAAGCCTACGAATTGTTTTGTATGTCATACAAAAATAAACATTTTAGAGACATCCTGCTTAAAGCAACAGTGGATGCTACCGACGACCAACTGAAATTATTCATTATTGGAGTAATTAATGTATTCGATATATAAACGATAAAAAATAACGATATTATTGTCAGGGTTCTGACATTTGTGAATTTTGTTTATATGCGCGGAGGGATGTGTGTGCGTGATGAGGCCGTGTGATGTGTTTTAATCGTCTGCGTGGGACCGCGCGATAGCGTGATTGGCTGTGTTTTGCATGTTAATGCGCGTGGCAGCC
>MPNW01001650.1:11358-13858 GCA_011800805.1 Hirudo medicinalis
TATAGTCATTATTATTAGCTAATTATTAATAATAATAATTATTGATATTTAATTAATTAATTAGTAATTATTAACTGATTACTATTACTTGTCATTAATAATATTTATTAAATTTAATAATTAATTAATGATTATTAATATTATCATGATAACAATAATTATAATGACAAAAATATTTATGGTTAATTGATGGTTAATGGATGGACTAACAAACACCATTCTTGGAATTCCTATTTGTAGAAAAGTCTGACTTGAAATTTCAGAATTTTAGATTTTAGATTTTGCTATATTTTTCTGAAAATAATTAAAAATAAAAAGACGCAATAATAATAATAAATAATAATAAATTAATAAATAATAAATAATTAATTATAATAATAATAATAATAATAATAATAATAATTTATTTATTGTTTATAAATAAATAAATAAAAATGATTTTAAGCAAATATGTAAAATAATAAAAAGAAAGTTGGAAAAATAAATTGTCACTCGAGATGTGCGGAAAGTGGATACTCGGATTTTACGCCTGCCTGGCCTGGACAGGAAGTGACGTCATCCTTTCGACGTCATCGATAATGCACCTCTGCGCCATAGCCATCCACCGCTACAGGGGCATTGCTTTCCCGCTGCACACGAGGAACGCCACCAGTCGCCATGTGGCGGCCCTTGTGATCCCAGCTTGGTCTATTGCGGTGGCCCTGTCCGTCCCCTTCATCGTCCAGGCGACCATCCACCAGTCCTATGTCCTCCAGGCCGTTGTGGTTTATCCGCTCCTCCAAGTCTCAGAGACTCAGAAGATGTCGAACGGTTCTCTGATGATGTTTCTGCACGCCATTGACGAGACCACCTCGCACTCCGTTGATGGCTCCTCGAGGAGCACCGAGAGCGAAATCTTTCTCCTCGAGACCACTCGGAGAAGAACTCCAGTTCAGAGTCTGCAGGTTCGATTCCCGGAAGAAGACGATGAGTTGGCGATGCACTGCGGAATTTTCAATCACGTGTTCGCCATCTACTCGTCCATGGTATCCTTCTTCATCCCGCTGGCCGTCATGGTTTTTGCCGACATTGGTTCCATTCGGACCCTGAGAAAGAACGCTTCTAGCAAGCTCAAGACCCCTTCAAAACTCGACCAAGGCTCGACGAGATCAAACCCCGGCAAAAGCAAGAACTTCCTCGAGCCCTATCCCCCATCCGTTGATCGAATCTCCAGCGAAAACATATCGGCTTCTACACTCGTCTCACCCGTGACCCCTACTTTTAGAGGTCAAAGATCAGGTCAGGAGAGAGTTCAAAGGTCAGGTCAAGCCTGCCCGAAACAATCACCTCTCTTCTTCACCGAATCGTCGAACCAGGCGCCGAGCGCCTCCAAATTGGCGCATTGCGTCAACGGAAGAAGCAGGCAACGATTTCTTCTCCCATCGAAGCGTCAGCGCGAGGAACGACCAAATGAGGCGTCAGCCGCTCGTAACGCACTCAGAACTAGCGACAGCTTTTTGTGGAGAACGACCACCGACGGAGATTCTAGTCTAAGAGCACAGCCAGATAACTCGCGCTTTGCCGGCGGCTCGCAGACTCGGATCTCGTCGAGCGGGTACTGCGAGCCCCGAGGAGGCCTGAAGATCTTGGGCTCGTTACGCCGCTCTAAGAAAAGCGTCCTCACTGCTCAAGGGAGGTGCAATGGCGAACCATCGAGACACTTCAACGACCTTCTCCGAGATCCGGAAATCCAGACCAACAACAGGTGTACAAGACCGAGGACGAGATCTTTGATGAGGATGGAGATGCATTCGAGACCGCCAAGAGTCAGCGGCAGGGAGAGGAGGGCCGAGAAGACCCTCATCTGGGTGTTTCTGCTTTTCGTGGCTCTCTGGCTGCCCTTCTTCTGCACCAACCTCGCCTACGGAATTTGCGGGGACGCCCCTCTTCTTGCCGAGTCGTACCTCAACAACCAGTCCCTGCTCTCCTCTGAAACTTCATTGCCGTCGTCATCATCATCATCATCATCACCACCAACATCATCGTCATCATCTTCTTCTTCAGCAGACGAGAGCGAATCAAAATCCGTCTGCCACATTCCCGCCGATCTGCTCAGCCTCTTTACATGGCTCGGGTACCTGTCGTCCGGGGTCAACCCGTGCATCTACACCCTCCTCAACAAGGACTTCAGGAGGGCTTTCAAGAACACCCTCATGTGTAGAAAGATGAGGTCGACGAGATCAAGATCGAGACCGACCTTCCTACAGAGAGGAACCCAGGAAAGCGACCTGCTTGACTGACTGGACCGATTGAGACGGTATCCTTGGCGAGCCCGCTCGAGACCGTGTAAGCCCCGAGACCTGGTCTTGGCTACGGGGATAAAAATCAAACACGAGCGTGATATTGGAAATTCAACTGAACGAATAATTTTTTTTAATTCTGTCGTCGATGATTTATCTTGAATTATTTTTAATTATTTTTAATGAATTTTTAATGAATTGTCTAATTATCTTTAAATATT
>MPNW01001650.1:16358-27659 GCA_011800805.1 Hirudo medicinalis
CGCTTCGGAGATTTTCAGCCTCAAATCCTGGACGTCAGTTTTCACGAGGAGATATAAATGAATCTCTCTTCAAGAATAAAATAGTCATAATAATAATAATAATAATAATAATAATAATAATAATAATAATAATAATAATAATAATAATAATAATAATATGTTTAACAGCATTTAATTTTAAAATGGAATTTCCACAAAATAATTATCCGATTAAATTCTCTTAAAGAAATATTACCAAAATAGAGTCGAAAAACATTCATAAATATTTATTATAAAAGGTATAATTATATAAACATGACCGAAGTCCAAACAGTGTTCTCCTTTAAACCAATGACAAATGAGCATCCTGAGGATTGAGGGTCACGGGTTTAAAGGTCACAGTTCGGCGGAAGGTCGGTGGTTTTTTGACGAGCCACAAGTCTTCAATTTGGTCCTCTAAAATTTACTTACAAATCTGTAAGAATTTATTCATAAAATCATCGAAATTGGCTGCTTTAGGATTTGGTTCACCAGCCATTCATATAAAAAAAAGGTGAGTGTTTAACAAGGACGTATAGTATGCTCCTCCATCCATCCATCCATCCATCCATCCGCCCCACTGACCTTCCGACATCAACCCTTGACCTTTCCAGTTTGCCCATTCCCTAAAGGTTCAACCAGTTCGAGGATAACAGACTTGTAGCGTTAAAAGGGCTAACAAACATACATGCACTTGGACCAAAAAAAGATAGGAACTCGTTGGGTCAAAGTGAGAGAAAGAGTGGGTAGGAGTGAGAGAGTGAGTGGGTAGGAGTGAGAGAGTGAGTGGCTGGAAATGGTAATTTGTCACCGTCTCCATTGATCCGGTGGAAAGTTTTATTCCTCCGAGGATCCGAAAATTTCTGTAGAGATGAGGATTGGAGATAGAGAGACGGTACGATTAGGGACGAGTGGGTGGGCAGATGAGTGAGTTGAGTGGGTAGATGGGTGGAGATTTATTGTCGTAAAACATTTTACAGCCATTACAGAGATCGTAGTCAGAGGTGGGACTCGAACCGGCTACCTCCGCATCACAACTTTCCTGCCTTACTCTCTCTTGCACATCATCTCACACCAGTGACATCGACAAGAGCTTATTGGACACACAATGCCAGAGATTCTCTAACTCCATTGACGTCGTCGCTATGACGTCACACGAGGACGTCACGTGTCTCCGAACATTTTTGTGCCGCTTTTGAAATTTGCCTCATTATTTTTTCGAGGGCGCGGCCAACTCTGACCCCGGGTTCAAAGGTCACACGACGATCCTCCTCGTATCGGATTTGATTTTCCTTGATTAAACATTGAAACCCTGCATAAGGCCTGTGTGTGGGGGGTTGCTCGATTCCTTCATTCATTTAGTCGTATGTTCTTTCATTCATTCGTTCGTTCGTTCGTTCGTTCGTTCGTTCGTTCATTCGTTCATTCATTCATTCATTCATTCATTCATTCGTTCATTCGTTCATTCATTCATTCGTTCGTTCATTAATTAATTAATTAATTCATTCATTCATTTGTTCATTTGTTCATTCATTCATTCATTATTTCATTCATTCGTTCATTCGTTCGTTCATTCGTTCGTTCGTTCGTTCCTTCATTCATTCATTCGTTCGTTCATTCGTTCGTTCGTTCGTTCGTTCGTTCGTTCATCCATGTGTTCATTCATTCAAATTCAAATTGTTTATTTCGCATTTATTTTTATTTGTTATCAAATCGAATTAATAACTTTCGTTCGATTTCCTGGTCATCATCCATCTCCTTGGCTATCGGTTGCATTGTCGATGTAACTTCCATTGATTTATGGACTTCCTCCTATCAGTGATGACGACGGTAGCGATGATGATGGTGGTGACGATTGTGATGATGATGATGATGATGATGATGATGATGACGATGGTGATGATGCTGATAACGATTATGATAATGCTCACGACTGAATTACGTATAGTAATTCAACTACATTTTATAAANATTATTATTATTATTATTATTATTATTATTATTATTATTATTATTATTATTATTATTATTATTATTATTATTATTATTATTATTATTATTATTATTATTATTATGCTAATTATGAGCCACAAAGTCATTAGCATGCAAAAAACCTGAACTATCAACTCATTAGCATTTAATTGCTCGAGCTCATTAACATGTGACCACGTGACGTTGTTGACGCTCGGTCACGTGAGACAGTAACGATAATTGTGAATGCTAATAATGAGCATAATATAATAAATAATAAGAAAATTTATACAAATGAGATCGTCGATAATTTGTGTACATTAATATTGTATATTAATGATTGTAAATGTTTTAAAATATTTTTGGCGACTTTAAAAATCAAGAATTAAAAATATTTATAATAAAAAATATTTCCTTAAGTTTCAAAAGTTCAAACGAGCGGAACAGACGGATTTGCAAGTGGTTGTTTTCGAGGTGGAAAATCCTCGAGTGTTGAGGCCCCATGCCATCCATCAAACGGTCATGTTTGACCATCATCATCATCATCATCATCATTACAAACACAGTCGGTAGCGCCATCTTGTCGTTGATGGAAGATGAAAGGTGCCGCCATCATCATTACCATGACCATTGTCATCAGTAGTATCGCTAATCGTCATCATCGCCAGTCATGCGATGAGTCCGTGATAAAAAAAAGATGAAGTTGAAAGGTCGCAGCTAAAAATACCAACCAATAATGGATTGCGTTAGAAAACCGTTTCAAAGTTCAAACTGTTTTGGAAAAATAAGTGAAAGTGCACGTTCTTTAATGTCGCTCTTAAAGTTCAAAGCATTTTTTCATGGCTCTAAATGTTTTTCTATGGTTGTAAATGTTGTTCTAAATATTGTTCTATGGTTCTACATGTTGTTCTATGGTTCTATATGTTGTTCTAAATATTGTTCTATGGTTCTACATGTTGTTCTATGGTTCTATATGTTGTTCTAAATATTGTTCTATGGCCCTAAATGTTGTTCTAAATATTGTTCTATGGTTCTACATGTTGTTCTAAGCTTTCGAATATCGCTCTACGCTTCCTTGTATTTTTTCACGATTTCCAAATACATCCTGTTGCTTCAAATACTGCTTTCTGGAAAGAAAATCGATCACTGGAAAAGCCTTGAGCGATAATGAAGGTTCATCAGAGAATCGATCCACAGAGGCTGTCGATGATGGAAAGATGGAGCCGGGAACGAAATAAATCCATCGGAAGAATCTCAGAATTATAAATTCTGCGTGGGTGAGTCACCAGGAACATGAAGATTTTGGTCTGAATCGCGATAAATTCTTTGTTTACCGGTTGGTAATAACTAATGAACCAATAAATAACACTTTCTCCTCCTCCTGATAATAATCAATAATAATAATAATAATAATAATAATAATAATAATAATAATAACTTAAAACATAACTTTTTAAAACTGACGACAGTTGGTCTAAAATTTATTTCCCCAAATCACCTGATTGATCTGGACGACCGACTTTGGGTAGGTTTGGTTTGAGTTTAAGTGCTTTGCAGAATGAGCCAATTCAGTCAACTTTTCAATCAATCAACCAGTCAACCAACTATTCAATCACTCATTCAACCAACCAACCAATTATTCAACCTCCCATTCAATCAACCAACCACGACCTGCCTCGAATAAGAACATCGTTTGAATATAAAACATTTGCCCTGAAAAGAGGATAACATTATCAAAGTATAGCTTTAAAGATGCCAAATCAAAACAAATCAAAATATATGCAACGATGGATATCCATAATAATAATATATATATATATATATACATGCATATTTTAATGAATGGCTAATGTATGCAAATGAGATGTTACGAATTATAATAAATGAATTATTAATGAGAATGTGGTTATTGCTGACGAGCGCCCGACTACCGATAGGAAATAGAACGTCAAGAGGTCATGCAAAATGACATTTTACAACGACGAGCAACAGCCAAGGTCATGCACCTAGCCATGACCTCTGCAACAAGAGCGGAATGAAGTCACGAAAGTCTTGGAAATTCCATGGAAGAGCAGACGACAGGAACTGGTCGACAAGATTTAGAATGGTTATCGAGCATTTCAAGAATTTAATACGGAATTAATAATGCATCACATCACGTCACAAATGCAATTCGCCTCACATGTTACATCACATCACATCGCATCACATCACATCACATCACCTCACATGTTACATCACATCACATCGCATCACATCACATCACATCACAAATGCAATTCGCCTTACATTCACTGTTACTCTTATCCTCATTATTTTCGGCTTGAAACCCAAGTGATCCGAGCTGACCAGGAACAGACCAGGACCAGATTTGTTGAAGTTTAAAAATCATAATCAGTCTCATAATTGTTTGACCTTCGACTTCTTCTCAGCGGAAGAAATAGATTGAATATAATTAGCAAATAAATTCGTCGCATGACGTCATAATAAATAACTACACGATCAGAATCAATGCTCGGCAGACTTCGAACGGCTCGAAACGATTCGCAGGTAAAAACAAAACAATACAAAACAAAACAATACGACATTGGTGCATGCATTCAAAGCCTCAGAGAAGAATCACAGACCGGGGATCGAACGATCAGAAAGAGGGTCGATAACGATGACCGCAGTGGACCGGTCGGAAGGAGGGTCGACCGGGCGATGGAAAGAATGGAAGGAAAACAAGGAATGTGAAAATACAATCTGACAACATTGTCGAAATAGTTGCAGACGACAACATTGTCAAAATAGTCGTTGAAAATAGAATAGGTGGATTGCATGACGCACTCAATACGTCATCGGTTGTTGTCGATCGACAACGTCGTGGCCGACGATTCCATTTCCTTGTTAATCTCGTCGATGAGGCTCAGCTCGTTGGCTGGTAGGAGGGTGGGCGTGGTCACGGGGCAGGAGGAGGCGGAGCTAACCTGGGGCGTGCTGGGAAGTTCAGCCCGGATGGCCAGTCTGAGGGATTCCAGCCACCTAGAAGATAATTTGAAATAACCGTTTTGACCTAACAAATCTAATCGATTAAATTCAATCATTAAGTAATTATTGAATAATTGCCACAAAATCATTAATAATAAATATTAATTATTACAGTCGATCGACAACGCATTCGATCGACGTTTAAAAAAAAAAAGTTTAATCGATCTCTCGTTGCCAACTTGTTGCACAGCGACTTGTCTTCGGTGGAGAAGAAATAAACTTTCGGCAGTTTTTCGTGGAAGATTTTGAAGACGTTGGCTTTCGAGTTCTCGTCGGACTTGCACTCCTCGACGCTGTAGCCGGGAAGCGGCAGGGAGTCGGTAGCGGCATTGTCCTGTCGGCCGATCCCGTCACAAAAAAATGTTTCAATAATAATAATAATAATAATAATAACAATAACAACAACAACAACAACAATAATAATAATAGTAAATTTGTAATGCGCCATTTGCATGGCATCAGAGGCACCTCAAGGTCAAGAATATTAACTAACTAGGAAATGATAATTTATCACGTAATCGATGCCAAAAAACACCCTCGATGCGACATACAAAGGCACCACGCAAAGCAACGAACAAAGCAAAAGCGAAGCAAACAAAGCCAACAACCTACCCTCTTGGCCTTGAAGATGTACAGGGCACAGTTCGAGCGAAGGACGAGCCACCTCTTTGCCCAAGTCTTGTTGTCCAGGCTGAGGTTCAAATTGCCGCACAGCACGTTTTGATCGCTTGTCGCTTTCACCTGGAATGAAAAGATGGAGTCGATCCTTTGCGGGGTGTTTCCAACGTCCGAGATGGAATTAATTCTCGGAAAATTTAAATTAACTCGATTTTAGAAGAAATAAAAAGAATTCGTGCTGAAAATGGTTTAATGAGAAATTGTTTAAAAATAAAATATTAGTAGCAAAAGAAAAAGTGGCAAAATTAATGGCGAACGGTGGAATGATGGACATTTGGTCATGAAAGAACCCTTCTATTGTATTTTTGTCCATTTTAGAAAAACCAAAAAAATTAGTAAAACATTCAGGCAAATGCCCCAAAAACCCACCCCAAGGACCTTGGGCCCCTTGTGCCTCTGGGCGATCTTCGTGGTCGACGGGGAAGAAAACTCGAGGATTCCGTAGCAAACGTCGCAGACTCGGTTCAACTTGTCCATGTCGAAGTCCATCCTCAACTTGTGAGTGGAGCACTCGTTGCAGACGACCTTTTTGACGGACGGGTGATAATGAACGAATGCTCGCTCGAATGTCGTGTCGATCAAATGTAATTGTAACGTTAATTGGCATAATCATCATCGTCGTCATAATCACCGTGACGACCGTTGTCGACGTAAACAAGTCGATCGACAAGGATGTCGACGACGTTCGGACTCGCGGAGTTTAGAAATTAATTAAATCAACATAAACTGGCTCCACCCACCTTTCCACAGGCCCTGCAGTGGTGTCTCCTCTTGAAGGTCTTGAAGGTGACGGAGCAGAGCATGCACATCGAGGTGTCCTGGTCCTTAACCCAGGTGGGGGCCCGCTTGCCCAACTCCTCCTCGCGTACGTACTGGATTGAGGGTGGATGGGGATGTCGGGTGATTAATGTTCGTTGGTTTGTTTGAGCAACTTGTTACTCGAATGACAAGGCGGAGTTTAATTTCTGCTCATCAACAATTTGGCAAAAATAACAACAACAACAACAACAACAACAACAATAATAATAATAATTGATCGCCCGGTGATCACCTGTAAGTTCTTGTAACCTTACAATTGTAATTGTTTACGACCGACATGAAATTACTCGTAATTTAAGTCAATACGAAAACTGAACGAGAAGTGAATCCTCGTTTTAAATCTGCAAACAGAGGCAGACCAGGAAATGTTTCAACGAGTTATTCTTTGGAAAATTACAGAAAATTCTGAGAATTGAATTAACGAACTTCCTGATAATAAAATAATAATAATAATAATAATAATAATAATGATAATAATAATAATAATAATAATAATTTTCAACTAAATATTAAGTACTTTGGGTGCAATAATTCAATAATTTTCAATTGGCCTTCCCCTCCTCAAGTGGCTCTGAGTTAATTTTTCCTTATTAAGTTTTATTCGATTAAAAAGAACAACAACAACAATAACAACAATAATAATAACAGCAACAACAACAATAACAATAATAATAACAGCAACAGCAAGCAAACAACGAGTGCCCTCAAAAAGCAACAACCAAGCAACCACTCAACCATCCAAGATTATTTGAAACTGTTCACCACCATCATCATCATCATCACCATCACCACCAGTCCCCATCATCGTCGTCGTCATCGTAGTCATCATCATCATCATTATCATCATCACCACCACCACCATCATCACCAGTCCCCATCATCATCATAATTCAACTTATGAAAGTTAAATTCCATTGGACCAGTTACCATCTTCTTGAGAAACTCCTTGTCCTTGGTCCGTTCCTTGTCGACAAACTGTTTTATGACCGACCAAATTTCCTGCGAAAGTGAAAGTCACGAAAGTGAAACTCGAAAGTGAAACTCCTCGAATGCCGCGTCGAGTGAAATCGAGGAACTCAAAACTCAAACTCACAGTCACCCACTCTGTCTTCTCGTCGGCGGAGCTGTCGATTGGTCGGCATAAATTATTCTAATTATTATCATTAACTCGTTATGTTAATGAAGTGGCATCACCACTATTATTAGATTATTAGTAATCGTGCAAAACGTATTCTCGGGTTTTTCCGATCGTTCGACAAGTTTCTCTTATCGCTCGATAAGGTACATCGAAGGATTGGACGATCGTGAACATTCGGACAAGATTTAATGACGAGCGACAGGTAACGACGACTCACCTGGCCGTGAATTCGATGGACTTCTGCTTGCTCATGATGACGAACGAGTTCGGGTGGTCCTCGTTATCGCCCTCGTACACCTGGATTTGTAGAAGTACATTAATCGATCGATTGATTACAATTTTTAAACGAATGAATAATTAAAGATAATTAAATAATAAAAATAATAATGGTTAATGATCTATTTGGATTTATTTATTTGAATTAAGCGTCTTATTCGATCAAAAACCGACTGCGCTCGGAATCTGCAAAGAGCTCGGCTATAATAACGCAGAGGTCAGAGGTCATTCGAGCTCTCGTAACGGCGAATAAATTAACGAACGATCGTGCATAATCATGCGCGTCGTTATCATAAATTAACCTTCGAGCGACCAAAAGAGAGGAGAGGAGATACATACCTTCATGCCGCAAATGTCGAGCTTGCTCTTGACGAGATACTGCTGGCCGAAGCCGATCTTCAGAGGGAGGCACATGCACACGAGGAGCACGTCGTTGAACTGTTGTCGTCGTCGTTGTCGTTGTTGTCGTCGTTGTTGTTGTTGTCGAGTACAAATAACGACATCAACAACAACATTCAGTGATGACGATGATGATGATGAAAATGGTGTGCAAAAATAATAATATCAACAACAACAATTGGTTATGATGATGATGATGATGATGATGATGATGATGATGATGATGATGATGAGAATAAGAGTGATACAAAATTCACCTACAGATAGAATTTCTTGAGACAAGTTAAATTCATTTAACAGCAATGAGAACAATTTTTAAAATAATTCATTCTTTTGTTTATTCACTCATTCATTCATTCATTCATCCATTCATTCATTCATTCATTCATTCATCCATTCATTCATTCAATATTCATGTGTTAAATTTAAACAATTTTTGAACAATAATTAATAAAAAGCATACAGTCGATCTATTAATCCTAATAAACAATGAAAACAATAACAACCAGGAACAAATATCTCTCGAGTAGCGAACCGTCCCGGGCGGAGATCTTGGTCATCTTGCCGTCCTTGACGAGCTCCCTGTTGATGGAGACGAGGTTCTCGTTCTTGCTGTGGACGAGCGTCGCGCAAGTGTCCAGCAACTTCTTGAACTTCTCCTGTCGACGGTCGTCGGAGTAGATTAAAAGTCGTGCGGGTTGTTGTGGATACGTGCGGATGGTGATTGATACATGGGTTGATTTGTATGGATACATGTGTTGATGTGTATGGATACAAGTGTTGATGTGTATGGATACATGTGTTGACATGTATGGATGCAAGTGTTGATATGAATGGATACATGTGCTGGTTTGTATGGATACATGTGTTGATGTGTATGGATACATGTGTTGATGTGTATGGATACATGTGTTGATTTGTATGGATACAAGTGTTGATTTGTATGGATACATGTGTTGATGTGTATGGATACATGTGTTGATTTGTATGGATACAAGTGTTGATTTGTATGGATGCAAGTGTTGATGTGTATAGATATATGTGTTGATGTGTATGGATTTATTTGTGGATGTGTATGGATGTTACTGGATATGTAGATGGTACTGAATATGCTGTTGATTAGCTAACTAAATAATTAATAATAATAATAATAATAATAATAATAACACACTGAATAACAGCTAACAAATTGGTTAATTCACTTAAAAACCTCTTACGGACTTAAGAATATTGGATGGATGGTCGCTCGACTAACACTGCTCGCGACAGGGTGATATAATCTCTGGTGATAATTCGATGATCTCTTATCGCATTTATCTTATCGCTCGGATGGGGACTTCAGCTCGAAACAGTCATAATCCAATTTAATCTAGAGAGATCCACAAGTGCCATGCATGGCAGGAATCCAACCCACCAAAAAATAGGGACGTTTAATGACATCGTGAATGATATTTCCAACTGGCGTTCGACGTCACGACGATGACGTCGCGACAAACAAAATAATCAGGGCGACTAGTCGAAGATTGCAAAGTCACTAAATGGATTTGTTTAATCGACCGACCATCTTCTTCATCTCGTCGTTGGTGTGCTGAGCGGCCTCCGACACCAGCTTCAATGCCGCTGGGGGAAAAAAACAAAACATTGCATCTTTTGATGACATTTCTCCATGACATCATGACATCACAGATGGGACATTACATTATTACATTAAAAATGCAGCAGGGCAAACTGATGGGGCCCTTGCCCCCGATGGCAAGCCTTTGCGTCCAGCACGATGTTGCATGCATTCATTGGTAGCGTTCAAATGTATGGTCATCACAGACCATGGCAACAGTTACCATGGACACAAAATAAACACCTTCCACTGGTTCTCTGTCTGGAGAATCATCTGGTAGTCTTTTAAGGTATTCTGAAAATATTCACAACATAAACAAAATTATAATTATCCCTGCGAAGCTCATTATGATAATTTATTATAATTTATGATAATTGCAAGCAGCTCATGCACCATCGAACTCAATTCACCTTCATTAGCATTTGCTCATAAATGTTCTCTCGAGCAGGAAGGAAGGAAGGAAGGAAGGAAGGAAGGAAGGAAGAGTTGAAAACCTTCACTAAAATAATTAATTACTCTCTCCCCAAATTAGCGAAATGATTTTGTGCAAATTGTTGCCGACATTAGTCGACATAGTAGCACTCGACGTACGACATTAGCAAACATTATATGTTGTGACATTAGCTCTAGTTACTTAGTCGACGGCAGAAACGTGGCCGAATGCAAGAGGCAAAATAAGTCGAAAAGAGGCCAAGAATATTTTGAAGGTGGACATTCACAATTTATTCGACGACACCAATAATGCCAATTCACATCCCATTCACATCCACGACATCAATTCACTGCAATCTTTTCTGAAGCAGGTCGAACGACAGTTTGTGGAATATTTTTAACTCAGGTTGGCAATCATGTAATTATTGGAATTGTTTTTAAAATGACGTGCAGGACATTATGACATCGTGCATTGCATTGTCGTTCTCATTCTTAACTCATTCGATCACCAGTGTAACTTACAGATTACACTAACTTTGTAAATTATGTAATTTACCAAATTACGTAAATAAATTATATTGCAATAAGTTATGCAGCCATGAAATACAACCTGATCACCTGTACGACCGAGCGATTTTTTACTATCGTCGTCGTCTTCACATTCGAGGATGTTGCAATCGAGAAATGCATGACCGTCGTAATCATTATCACAATCATCATCATACTCACTATCATACTCACTATCATAATCAATATGATAATCATCATCACACTCACTATCATAATCAATATCATAATCAATATCATAATCATCACACTCACTATCATAATCAATATGATAATCATCATCATACTCACTATCATAATCAATATGATAATCATCATCATACTCACTATCATAATCAATATGATAATCATCATCATA
>MPNW01001652.1:2500-13109 GCA_011800805.1 Hirudo medicinalis
CGTGACCAAATTTCCGTCACTTCCGCTCGTCCCTCGTGATTTCCAATTGCGTTATTGGGACTGTAAATTATCGACCCTCAGCATGCTGACGTGGTGAGGTCCGTTCCAACATCTCCCATTTGCAATCCATCTCTCCCTCTCCTTATTTCCTGCGATTAGATTCCAGGAGATTTGGAAGAATACCGTGTTAATGTTGTTCAATACCGTGTTAATGTCATTCAATACCGTGTTAATGTCATTTCTCTTCATTTCATTCAAATCGAACGTTCAATTGAAAGATTTTTGGAAGATTTTGAGGAAAATAATTGCATCTATTTTAAGGGAATGTTACTTGAATGGACGTTTTTAGTGACATTTCAAGCCCTGTTGAGTCGTTAAAAAGCGCACAAATTTCAAATTAATTTCGAAAAAGAAGTTCAGAAAATCCGGAAGTCCTATTTTTAGAAGCAGGGTTTTGTGCGTTGCGATTGGCTGGAGATTACTCCATTAGTAGTGTCTCGACAATCCATTGTTTTGTCCAAATTGATGGTAGGCGCCAGTAATTGCTTCCTTTCTGAGATTTTTTTAAATTTCAGAGTAAAATAAAATTTTTTTATTATTTAAACTTGACCATCATCATTGTCACTATTATCATCTTCATCATCATCACTATCAGCCAGCTCCAACATTGTCAGCAACGTCATCTTCATCAACAGTCATTATCACTTATTACGTCATCATCGTCGTCTTATTCTTCATCCTCCTAATGTCCAACCACCATCATCATTATCACCAACACCATCGTCACTATCTCCACCACTTCCATCATCATCATCATCATCATCATCACCATCATCATCATCATCATCATCATCGTCGTCATCATCATCATCACCACCATCATCATCATCATCGTCGTCATCATCATCATCATCATCATCATCACCACCACCATCTGCAAAAGTATCTGCTCACATCAGCACAAATCCGACACAATCTCTCAGTCTCATCTCGCCAAACAATCCTCAAACAACTCCTTTCTAAGAAGTTCAAGCAAGACACCAAACATACTCTCCAAATTAAGCCGCATATTATTATCCGCTGTTGGCGTAATTAGTTTGTTACTGGATGAGGTGATTAATTGTTACTCGGCGTGGCAGTTAGCTATTACAGGATGAGGTAACTGATTGTTAGCGAGTTCTCGAATAGTTATTACTTTTAACCAACATTCGACTTGGAAGGTTTCAACAGTAAGTTCCACAACGAATCCCCAAAGCCCAGTTAGTGGGATTTCCTGCCTATTTGCCAAGTCTATCGATCGAGGGACCCATTAGAGGAGCATAAAACCAATTACTTACAGGCGCAGTAACAGCGTTTGGCGTCAAACATTGCCACGAGACTCGACGACGCTTCCATAGCGCCGTTCCAGACTGGCGCTCGTAAAGACTGATTCTTTTATTTCTTTGAGAACGCCAGCCTCCCGCTCGTCAACCTTGATGGGTGTTTTTGAATGCGAGAAACTCCACACTGGGATTTGAGAAATGATTTTAAGTTACAAGTTCGTCTTTGTAAAACCAGGTGGAAATTATTTTGTTAACAGCTGTAAATAGTAATATTTGACAATTACAATAAAATATCATCGGTTACATTATTATGATTATTTATTTATTATTATGTTGCCACCACAAATGTAAATATCTTCATCACAGTCTGTCTTCGGAAGGTTGTCTGAGAGAAATAATTCACATGACGTGATAATGAATTGTCCGCCAAACTCGCATGAAAGTCTTTTAAACTTACAGAAAGTGTTAAGAATTGAATTAAAAATAGAGAAATTTGATTTTATTTTTGGAAAATCATTTATTATTAAATCATTTATTATTAAATCATCAGAATTACGAGCAAAGATATGACACAACAAAATTGTAAAATTGCAGAAAAGTGAAAAGCGTTGAGTTTGGAAATTCCAAATTCCAGTTTAAAATAAAAATAATTTACGAAAAATTATCAATTTATTTGTAAATGGATTAAATTATTGTTGAAAACACACAATAAAAAAGAAAAACGGGATTTTACATTTTAAGAAAACTTTTATAAATTACGAATTAATTACTAGAATTTATGATTCATAATAATAATAATAATAATAATAATAATAATAATAATAATAATAATAATAATAATAATAATAATAATAATAACGTAACTAATTGTAATTATGTAATTAATATTAATTAATAATTGATTAGTTAATGGCGTGAAATAATTGCAAAAATTAAGTTTTAATCAATTTAAAAGAAATTTGTAAATAACAGTTGAATAGTAACGGAAATACAAATGAATATTTCTGCTTAATTAATCATAAAAATATAATATAATTATCAATCAAAATTATTCAAGAATATAATCAATTCCCGCTTCGGGGTTTTTCCAGGCCATGCTGTTCGTCACGTGGCGTCTGAACATCATGAACTGGGAATTTCCGAGGTTCGTTCCCGAGGATAACCCAGCCTCGTGCGAAGGGGACACCCTGAGGAGGTGAGGGGGGGTGGGGTGGGGAGAGGGTGGAACACGGCTGAATGCTATTCTGACGCCTTTTATGTCTTCTTTGTTTCATGATAACATTTCACGCTCGAATAATTTCGAAAGGTGATTTCTGTTAAACTGAAAACATTAGCAGTGGTGAGGATGACGATGGTGATGATGGTGATGACAATATTAGTGATGATGATGATGATTGTCATGATGACATTATTAGTGAGGATGGTGATGATTGTCATGATGACAATGGTCATTATTAGTGAGGATGATGATGATTGTGATGATGACATTATTAGTGAGGATGATGANTGATGATGATGATGATTGTCATGATGACATTATTAGTGAGGATGGTGATGATTGTCATGATGACAATGGTCATTATTAGTGAGGATGATGATGATTGTGATGATGACATTATTAGTGAGGATGATGATGATTGCGATGATGACATTATTAATGAGGATGATGATGATTGTCGTGATGATATTTATCAGTGATGATAATGTTCTGTAATTAGTTAGTTAACATGATAAATAGTTAATTATAATTAAGATCATTAGCGGAGTATTAAATTTAATTAATTAACGTATTAATTGTTAATACATAATTTAGCGATCGATTGTAATAGTCGGTTATCTTGGAATCAAGATATCAATCCAAAAACATTCACCAATGCTCATTCAGCCTCCACCAATCGCAGTGGACCAAATGACATTAACGTACATTAATTATGCTAATTTATTATGATTGTGCCACTTCCATTCAAGGTGGATGACGCATGCCTACTCCAGCTGTCTGGCATTGTGGTTGCTTTTCCATCCTTACCACTTGAAGTACGACTGGAGCATGGATTCAGTTCCAATTATTGAAACCATCACCGACTCCAGGAACATTCTTACCCTCCTTGGGCTCTCCATTGTGGCCCTGTTGGTGCCCAGGGTGTGGGTCGTTGGAGGTCGGAAGGTTCGATGAGATGTAGAATCTTTTGAGAGATCAATAATTGGATAAAAATAAATAATTATTTGTCGAATTTATTTGTTAAAGCTTGTTTTATTATTATCGTTGTTGTGGTTTTCGATAAGGTTTGTTATGCAATTATTACTATTATTATTATGATTATTATTTTATTATTATTATTATTATTATTATTATTATTATTATTATTATTATTGTTGTTATTACTGTTATTATTATTTTTTGTTATTGATAAATTTATTTTTTAATATAAATTGATTGCATTTATTTTGTGTCATTGTTGATATATCCGAATACTGCTTGAATAAAAGTATTTTTTATAAAATCACTTTAATTTTGTTTAATCACGTTTGAAATAATAAATATATAATAATTATTAATAATTTTATAATATTATTATTAATAATAGTTATATAATAATTAATAATGCAATAATTGTATTTAGAGAATTAAAATCAATTAAGTAAAAGTATTTAAATCAAGTGAAAGCTTTTATTTGCATTATTTTATAAAGGAATTTTTAAATTTCGTGAAATTATGAAATTAACGGACATTACGTAATTATGAAATTAACGGACATTACGTAATTATGAAATTAATAAGTTAACACTACCACATTCATTAATTCAAATTTCAGACAAAAAAAGACTCAGAAATCGAATTTCTGAGCTTTTCCCTTTTCATTTGTTCCTTCCTCCTGACCACCAACATCCTGTACACCGTCGGATATGTGATAGCCGAGAGGGTTCTCTACCTCTCCAGGTGAGAATTTGATTAACAAATAGAGACAGGTGCGTTTTAATAATTAAGGTGAGATTGTATGTCAACACCTGTCTCGATGTATCACTACCAGGTGAAGATGGATGTTTGGCGTTGTAAGGCTCGCAGTCATTAATTGGCTTTTTAAATAAATACCACGACAATTACAATAAATAATAATAATTATTATTAATATTATAACAACAACATCACGTGACTGCCTAATAATAATTAAACCCAATTAGTACAGGGTTCATCATTTTCATCGTCCATTCTTTCGACGTCCTAAGAAAGATCCCTCAAATCCGGAAACCTTCTCTGTTCCGACGACCGCCATGTTTGTTCAGAATTTTAAACATTTTGAAGCAAACAATCATCGTCCTGGTCGCCATCTTGGTTGTCTTCCTCCAGGCCAATAGGACTTCAGCTCGTTGTAAGGTTTGGAAGAACAGAGACACGTTGTACAGGTTCTAGTCTTTGTTGTTAAATACTTATTATTGTTATTAATATTATTCTTAATATTGCAACATTACGTTCTTCGAAACATTTTTATTATTATTATTATTATTATTATTATTATTATCATCATCACTTAATTAGCATTATTAAAATTTTTGTTCCACGAATGTGTACATGCTGCTTTCTCTTTTCCTGTTCTGAACTGCTCCCATTCCAATTCATGCCAGTGTAAAAAATTAATTCAATGATTAATTATGCAAAGTGATTCAAGCATTGTGAATTATGCATCGTAATTTGTGCATTGTGCATTGTTACTTGTGCATTGTGAATTGTGCATAAGCAATTGTGCATTGTGAATTGTGCCTAAGCAGTTGTGCATTGTGAATTGTGCATTGTTACTTGTGCATTGTGAATTGTGCATTTTGAATGTCTTCAAAGATCAGCTTCTCAACTTCCACACGACGAAATGAACGCCAAAATGTCGTACAACTTTGCCAACCTCTTGAGAGACCAGGGGAGCCACAGCATGGCTGTCAGTTACTACAAGACTGCCATTAAGTGAAGAATTGTCATCTATTTAATTCATTTTCATTCTTTTATTGTTTTTAATATTTATTCAAAATATAATAATTTTTAAGTTTTGAAGAATTAATATTACTTTTAGGATTTATTTTTATATGTGATTTTAATGATATTTTTAGGTTTTAGAAAATATGTTTTCATTGAAAAAAAATCCTTCTTTTTCTCGAAGAAGAAAAATCATGATTAAAAAATGTATTTTGTTGAATTAAAATTCGAATGAAATTCCAGAAAGTGGCCAAAATACGGAAGTGCGAAGAACAACTTGGCACTGATCATCAGTAATGCCAGACATTCTGAAGTCCTTTACCTTGAAGTACTGAGGCAGAATCCCTGCCACACAAGTGCCCTTGTTAACCTGGCGAGTCTCACCAGGTGCTGATTGATTGATGATTGATTGATTGAATGATTGCTTGATTGATTGATTGATTGATTGATTGAATGATTGCTTGCTTGCTCGATTGATTGATTGATTTATTTATTTATTTATTTGTTGAGTCACCTGGAATGTTGGTGCTGATGCACTACTTCTTGATGATGTCATCTGCGATCTCAACGTACAACTACGTTCAGGCCTTTTTCGAGAGTTTGATTCATTTAGGAAGGTTGGATGAATAGATGGATGGATGGATGGATGGATGGATGGATGGATGGATGGATGGATGGATGGATGTAAGGATGGATGGATGTGATAGATGG
Source organism: Hirudo medicinalis (assembly GCA_011800805.1). NCBI lineage: Eukaryota > Metazoa > Annelida > Clitellata > Hirudinida > Hirudinidae > Hirudo > Hirudo medicinalis. Next base: position 8,495 of record MPNW01001652.1, read on the forward strand.
ATGGATTAATAGGTTGATGGAGTAGATGGATGGATTAGTAGATTAATGTAATGGAAGTTCGGATGGATGAATGGATGGATGGATGGAATAGAAGGATATGTGGATGGATGGATGGTTGAACGAATAGACGGATTGATGGATGGATGATGGATGGATGGATGAATGGCTGGATGGATGGATGAATGAAAGAAAGAATGAATGAATAGGCGGATTGATGGACAACTGGAGATAATCAATCAACCTGTTTGTAATATTTCTCTAATGAAAGTCATCCATCTTGGAGATGGTGGGAGATTTTTGAAAGAAGAAAACATCTTTTTCACGAATATTTTGCGACATTCGGGATGTCGGAGGATTCTTTTTTCTTTTCTTTTGTTTTATTTTTTTAAATTTTCAATTTTTCGATTTTATTTTGAAAAATAGTTCGCGATTTTATTTGAAAAATAAACTCTTTAGTTTGGGGGACGTTTTAATGCCGTTAATCCTGGAAGAATTCGTCTGCTGATTCGTTGCAAATCTTGGATTTACTTTGAAACGCTCCACCATTTTTTTTAGGTCACTTTTCCTGGCGAGAGTTCAAAAATCATAAACTTCTGATTGCGCATTGAAACATGAATTACTTGTAAATACGTGACAAATGCATTGAATCTCGTCAACATGACATTGCATGTTAAAACTCATCACATTATTTCTTTAAAAAAATAATCTCGCGGCACTTGCATCTCATGTTATCCTTTTAGCAGGGCCATTACATTAAGTTTACCACGACATTAAGTCAACCATGACATTAAGTTGATTACGCCGAACGTCCACAAGACCTCATTTCACGACTCGATGAACTTAAACTTGATTTCAGCTCCGAGGCATATTTTAGACATTTTTGTGCTTGTTTGGCATTCAGCGGAGAAGGAAGATTGGACGATTCCATTCTGCATCTGTGGGGGGTGATAAGATGCAGACGAGCGGACAAGCTTCCTCACGTCATGCTGTCCTTCCTCCTCAGGGCCCTACACCATGACGATTTGGCCCAATGGCACGAACGCATCTATCATGAGTCGTGGACTTTTCCTGTTGGTTAGTTGATAAGTAAAGCATCCCTTACATTATTACTCGTAAATTAGTAATCAAGTATTGATTAAATTATTACTCAAGTGATTATAGATTGAGCAACAAGTTGTTAACTGATTATTCACAATATTCCATCCTAATTATCACTTGGTTGAGCATCGAGTTGGAAAGAGATGCTTCTGACTTTTCGACTCGCGAGTTATTTTCATTTCCATTTGAGAGTCGGCCGAAAGAATGACAATCCTATTTCCTGCTTAAACGAGTGACTCATGGTGACGTCATCATCGTGGTCCTAATAAGCTCGGTGCCCATCATTCCGTGTTGTCACGCCCTTCTCCGATCCATCAGTGTTCCACGATGGTCGGCCAACTCCCGCAGCCCACGAGGATCCAAACATCCTCCAAATGCGAAGAGCTCGAGTTTTCGGTAAACTTCAAAAATGAATTCCTAACAATGAAGAACAGCTTGAAGACACGGGAAATAAAAGAAGAAATAGATAAATCCTGGAAAAGCTGCTCGTCGAGAGATGTTGGGATTTGTGAGAGAATTCGATGGATGCGACAAATGGATTGCCATTGTGGAAGATAGTTTCGGAGCTTCTGAAGTTGATCGGTGAAACTCAGAAGCGTCCCAGTGATGGATGGACAGTCAATCCAACAGTACAACAGCAATTATAGCAGTGTACAACTGTACGCTTACGGGCGATCCGTTAAGATGCCTTGTACTGTTAAAAGTACTCTGCATTTTGTACTGGCAAACATTTACGATGATAACGATGCACTATGATATTATTGTTGTACTTGTAATAGGAACAAAGTCATTCGATCCTTTAAAATGTCTTATACTACCAAAAGTACTCTGTACTTTGTACCGACAAAATTGAGAAGATAATGATGTACTGTTGTACTTGTAAGATGATGTACTATTGTACTTGTAAGATGATATATTGTTGTACTTGTAAGATGATGTACTGTTGTACTTGTAAGATGATGTACTGTTGTACTTGTAAGATGATGTACTATTGTACTTGTAAGATGATGTACTGTTGTACTTGTAAGATAATGTACTGTTGTACTTGTAAGATAATGTACTGTTGTACTTGTAAGTATTGTACTAATACAATTTCATCCTCCTTAACAAGGTCTTCAGAGAACAAAAAGAGATCTCCATTGAAAGGATGTTTCGTTGTATTTTCATTCTCCATCCACTCCCTTCTTCTTCGACTTCATTAAATTCGGAAAGAAAATTTACAAAAATATTTTTTAAACCCGAAATTTAATAACCAAACTTTTACAAACTGGAGTTAAAAACTCTTTGAATTTGTTTCATGAAAATTTCAACGAGAAGTGGATTCTTCATTTTTTTAGAGTCTTCCATTAATTTGAGCGTGATTTCAATAAAATCGGTTAATTTTGAGTGGTAAAACATTCGCTAACAGAACACAGAAGACAGTGGCTAGAAATTGCTAGGAAATTGCGTAATGTCATAATGTCACAATGTCATTTCAACCTGAAACATCACATTTCAGTTAAATGAGTTTTGTTTTGTTTAGTTAAAGTACAATCGTCTTAATTACAACTAATAAATGCGTGACCAATGAAAACTAGTATTATTAATAATTACTCACCTAATAATGTTATTAATGTTATTCAATGTTATTACAAACTCAGAAACACCTCCAAAGCAACGGAGACAAAGTTCATCTTGTTCCAGTTCCGCTTCTCATTTGAAGATCAACAACAACACGTTCGAGTCGATCCTCTTTGAGACCATCAGACAAAGATCGCAAGTTTATTCGGCAGCCAAGAACTTTTTGAAGGTTTTTTGGTTCAATAAAAGTTTTCTTATTCATGTATTTATTCAATTTAATGCATCGGTTATTACTTTTAAACAGTAACTTTGAAATAAATGTTCGGTTCCATAAGGCTTTCACAAACAATTAATTTCTTCATAAAAGTTTAAAATAACAAAAAAAATAAAAATAACAAACCATGGAGATGAAAATAAGAATGGAAAGTGTTCATATTACTGCGAATTATTCTCTGGAACTCCGTAAAACTCAAAACTCAGACAAAAATAACTCGAAGCAAGAACTCGAAGATGAAAAGTCGTGTGATTTATTTTTATATTTTTATTTGTGAACGGAATATTTTATTCCTGAGATTCGTTTGAAAGTCTCGTTGATGGATAGCGGGGCTGAGTCCGTGTTGAATTATTCAACAGGCAACCACCCTCCTCCGAAAACTTGAGAAATCACAATTGCTTTCTGATAAGAAGTTAACTTCTCATTTACAACTGGAGATTGGAAAAAACCTGCAAGACAGAGGGAAGGTCGGAAAGGCCGTCCAGGTAGGTGGTGCTGATGAACAGGTGCGATTAAAAGCTGACATTAATTACATTAAACGACCAATTAATAATTAATGGCTCAAGTTTTTATTGCTCTAAGCAAATTGATTAAAGTCGAAGAAATATTCCATGTTTAAATTGTTGACTTGCAGAAGAAAGTCGTTAAGCGTAAGGAAAGAAAATCCCATTTACCGATGGATTTGTGTGAATTCGCGACTACTTTGCAAAATTGCAAGTTCAGATTGAATTAGAACCAAATACACCTTAAAAACCCACTCTGAATAAATTAATAAATTATGAAAATTATATGCTAATTAATCCAAGATTTACAAACAAGCGATGAAACTGAATCCCCATCTTCCTGAAATCAACCACAGATTGGCAGTGCATTACCACATCCTCGTGAGTCATTAATGCCTAATTATGAATTGCAATTATAATAATTTATGCTAATAAGTTCCTATCAGTTCATTGTCGTGGTAGGCTTTTTAATGTCTCAATTTTATCTTAACTGCTTTCCACGATGTTTACGACATCATATCGTCTAAAAAAAATAACAAGAAATGAAATTTATTATTATTATTGTTATTATTGTTATTATTATTATTACAATATTATTATTATATTATTATTATTATTATTATTATTATTATTATTATTTTTATTATTATTATTATTATTATTATTATTATTACTATTACTTCTCATTAACAGGGAAATTATGCGAAAGCACTGAGCCTCTACAGGCGATCACTCAAACAAAAACCATCAGACCTTCTTCTCCAATCGAACTACAAGAAACTTCTCCTGACCCTTCAAAGTTCAAAGGTCACAAGGTTAAGCTCTGAACTTTCGAACTCCGGATCTGGCTATTGTCGTTGTTGCTTCAAAGGTCGTCAGAACTTTACCACGCGTTCTCAAGGTTGCGTCAGAGGTGGCCAGAAGTTGAACAACTCGTCTGCTAAATACTTCACTCGAATTTCATAATAATGAAATTTACTGTGTGTGTGTGCGTGTGAGTGTGTGTGTATGTGTGTCTGTGCAGGTGAGTGTGTGTGCAAGTGTGTATGTTTGTTTATGTTATTGCTAAGTTATATTCGCGTAAGATGAAGACTGTGTGCTTGTGTGCCTCCCTGACCTAATAATAGATTATTATTATTATTATAATTGTAATTGCATTTTACTGACGAAGTAACATCTC
>MPNW01001652.1:36381-51757 GCA_011800805.1 Hirudo medicinalis
GTTAATTGTTGTTAATTGTTGTTAATTGTTGTTAATTGTTGTTAATTGTTGTTAATTGTTGTTAATTGTTGTTAATTGTTGTTAATTGTTGTTAATTGTTGTTAATTGTTGTTAATTGTTGTTAATTTTTATTAATTGTTGTTAATTGTTGTTAATTGTTGTTAATTGTTGTTAATTGTTGTTAATTGTTGTTAATTGTTGTTAATTGTTGTTAATTGTTGTTAATTTTTATTAATTGTTGTTGCTAAAAATTCGTTATTGTTTTCTGAAATTGCAGTGCATTTAATTTTAGATTTTCGTCATTTTTGTCATTCAACAAAATTATTAATTAATCGTTGAAGTTATCAATTAATTTGTTAATGTTTCACGTAACCTGTATTTAATTCATTCAACATATAATTATTATTATTATTATTATTATTATTATTATTATTATTATATTATTCGACTGAAATTCAAATTTAAAATTATAGAGTGAAACTTCCAATAATGAAAATTTTCTTCCTCAAAAGAATGTTCACAATCTTGAAATTATTAATTATTCACGGGTGCTTCCATGTGCTTCAACGAAAAGTAGACATTTCACTTTTTTGATTTTGACTTTTCAGCTCTTTGACCTTGTCAATAAATAAATAAATAAAATAAAATAAATAAATAAATAAGTAAAACAAAATAAATAAATAAATAAAACATTTTTGCGACAAGTCTTCAAAATGCATCTGACAACAGTTCGCTAAGTGACCTTTTCTTCCGTGCTCAGTTTTTCTGCGCTATGAAATTTACTTGATTGTTCATCCATTCATCCATCTGTCTGTCAGTCTATCCATCCATTTAACCATCTATCCATCTATCCATCCATCCATCCATCCACTCAACGTTCCATCCATCCATTCACTCATTCACGATCTCATACTTGGTAAAATTTATCTTTCAAATTTTAGCAATTAATAATTTACTGCATGACATCAACTTGGAATAATCTATTTTTAAATAAAAATTTGGAAAATTCAAGAAAAGAAGGTTTTATTTCAATAACATCGGATAATTTGCAACATTAATCACATTAAAATTGCAAATGCTAGAAACACTTACGAGTTTTACGCGGTAATTATGAAGTAAATAAATTATTAAATTAATTATCACTTGATTGTAAAATAAATTGAATAATTATTCTAACGAATACATTTTTGATGATACAAAGTCACGCAACAAGACAAACAACATCCAACAAACAGGGAATGGGCTTGTTTGTATGCAAATAGATTTTTTTGCATTTTGCAACCCTTACGAAAGATATTAATTCTTGTGATGGATTTCCTTCAATATTTTTGTAATATCCTTTCAAATTATCTTTGTTTTTTTACGGTATTTATTTAAAATTTCCACTTCATACGTAAGTCAAGCCCGACTGAACGATATTCAGGTTATTGAAATTGTTGTAATAAATATTTTATAATATTTTATAATAAAATGATAATTTATATCAATAAATGTTTAATAAATATTTATATTTAATTTGTTTATTTTTTATTTAAATTTTTACATTAATATCTGTAATATAATAATAATATTTAATATTATTTATATTATTTAATAAATATTATGACATAAATTCATCTTCATAAATTTTAGTACAAGTTTTAAACTCTCAAGATATGGTTTTGTTGATGTAAAAATCAACTTAATGTAAAAATAAACACCACGACAATGAAAGAGTCAAGTGTGAGAAAGAAGAATTACTAATTATTAACCGTGTCAAGGGTAACCTTCATTGTGATCACTTTGTAATCACCATCATCATCATCATCATCATCATCATCATCATCATCATCATCATCATCATCATCATCATCATCATCATCGTCATCATCGTCAGCAACATCAACATCATCATCAATATCATGATGACAATCAGCATTATCATCGCCATCAACATCACCATCATTGTCAGAAACATTAACGTCATCACCATCGTCGTCATCATCATCAACAACATCATCATCATCATCAGCACCACCACCCACAATTCTTTAAAGTTGGATAATCGTTAGCCAGTGAAGTAATTGGCAACCGAACAAAGAAAGCAACTGGAACTTATTGTATGCTTTGTTTCTTAAATACAACCGTTTGTATCGACTNCACCACCACCCACAATTCTTTAAAGTTGGATAATCGTTAGCCAGTGAAGTAATTGGCAACCGAACAAAGAAAGCAACTGGAACTTATTGTATGCTTTGTTTCTTAAATACAACCGTTTGTATCGACTGAGTGAGACTTTATACTGATGAAGGTATTGAACCTGACCTGCTGTTTGTAATGACATTGTATTTTCTGGTGAATGCTTCAGACAGTGAATGTGATGTGAACATCTTATTAGAGTATGTTTGGACTTTAATTTATATCTCGTTGTTGAATTGTGGAATTTAACAAATTAACTGATTGATTGATTGATTGGTTAATTGATTGATTAATCGATTGACTAATTGAATGATTAATTGATTGATTGAGTGAGTGAGTGAGTGATTGATTGATTGATTGATTGATTTATTTATTTATTTATTTACTCATTCAATTATTTACACTCAATTATTTTCAAGTGCGACTCTGTTAAGTTTCACAATCATCAAAACATTTCAACTAGAAATTTAAAAATCAATTTGAACAGCCGATAAAATGTCGCGCTAAAATAAAATGAAAATAAAATAATTTCTCAGAAAAAAACATTTTTCTTCTCAGTTCAAGAAACTGTTGATGATCTCGCGCGCATTTCAATGGACAATTTTACTTCAAAATTCGTCAGTTTTACCCCTGGAATGGCTTCCGAAAATCTCCTCGTCCTAAATATCTTCAGAGAATTATTTTATGCTGCATTTAACATTAAATATCCGATTAATTTCTAAAAAGTTTCTAAAAGTTTTTCGTTCGTAAAATTTATGATCTATTTATTCTCAAAATAAAGGAATTTCTTCTCAATAATTTTTTTGAATAACTTTTGAATGACTTGTTTTTCTGTCAATAAGTTTACAAAAAACGTGTTTTATAGTTATTCTATTTATATTTTACTCTTCAATTAATATTTTTCCATTCAAAACAAATAAACAAATATTTAAGAATTAAATTCATAAAAAAAAAACAAAAAAAACATGCTAATCTAAAAAATCAACACTTGCATTCTTCAGGTAGCTGAGTACAAGCGACCCGTTGATCCAGGGCTTGAAGGGTTCGACACAGTGCACCCCCCTCACACCGCCGTTGTAAACATTTCCGTGTCTGAAGATGAGCCTCAGTACTTCCTGCTCCTTCTCAAAGAAACTGTGAAGTCCCTGTTCAACCACTTTGACGGCGTCGATGGCAAGAGCTGCCTCCATCTGAAGACAGATGTCTGAGGTTATTATCGTTGGAAACAGTAATTTTAAATGTGAGGTTTGTTTATAATAATCGTTCTTTGTACAAATCGGCTTATCGGGGTTATTAGGAATGCATTTTCTGCTAAAATATTTTTTATCTAAATTTCTCTTAAGAAGTAATAAATTGGTTTTAACTCTCTGGTTTCTCTTTTAAAGTGGTTTTCGAATGTGATAAATCTATTTGGGATATATCATTTCAAACCGAGAACATTTTTATAGCGCAAATTCGCGAAAGCAGCAAATGCTGACTGAAAGTTATCGTGGAAATAAACATTCAATGAATTTAAACACTTCAAAGTTCATCCGAAAAAAATATAGAGAAAGATTTATAATTTTAATAATAATTTAAAGTCGTCGTCAATGTATTTCGATTTAATAAAATTACTCCAAATTCTAAAGAATATCACAAAATAACGAAACGAGATGAAAATGAATCCAGTTGAAAGTGAGTGAAAAAGGGGAGCTACTCGACTTAATGGCTTTCAAAGATGGCGATGATTGCATGAGAGGACGAATTATAAAAAAATTAAACTCAATTTCTTTAAAATCGATCTTAAGTTAAGCGAAGGAACTCGGAATTTTTTTTACATTATATCTGGAATTTCTTGAGCTCCGAAAATTATTTGTAGAAGAGCATGGAAAGATCCAACAAAAAGATCATCATCACCTCCTACCATCATCATCATCATCGTCGTCGAAGAAGCGCTCAGTGAGGCTTCATCTCTCATTGGATATTGGTGGTCTGAAAAATATTTTGTTCGCCCTTTCAACAATTCACTGCGTCAAGGTTGGCATGGCAACGATGTTTTGTATTATTCATCAACAACAACAACATCAACAACATCACCGTCATCAATAACAACATCATCATCATTCATCAACAACAGCAACAACATAACAACATCATCATCATCATCAACAACAACAACATAATTATCAACAACAACAACAACAATGTAAGTTGTGTAAATTGTATTTATTCATAACTCAAGCTATAACGTTAAATTAAGAACATAATGAGAACAATTGCGCAATATCGTTGATTTATTCACATTAAAATGACATAACAATGCACTGACATTTATATCGTATTTAAGTAATATTATAAAAAAAATATATTCACGCTATCTATCTGTAATGTAAAACAGAAAGTGCTTGTGCGTGCGTGTCTGTCTGTCCCTTCCATAGGAAAGATTAAAATTCATAGGTCAACTGCGCTATTTTTGAACTTTCAACTTTCAACTTTTTCAACTTTCACCTTTTCCTAAATCGCACACGAGCTTTAAACTCGAGGGCTATTAATTAATTAATTAACAACACAACATACTATGGTTAATTAATTAGCAGCATAGCATACTATGGTTAATTAATTAGCAGCATAACATACTATGGTTAATTAATTATCAACACAACAAGCTATGGTTAATTAACTAACAACATAACAAGCTATGGTTAATTAATTATCAACACAACAAGCTACGGTTAATTAATTATCAACACAACAAGCTACGGTTAATTAATTATCAACATAACAAGCTATGGTTAATTAACTAACAACATAACAAGCTATAGTTAATTAATTATCAACACAACAAGCTACAGTTAATTAATTATCAACATAACAAGCTATGGTTAATTAATTAACAACACAACAAGCTATAATTAATTAATTAACCAATCGACCAAGTAATAAATCAGTGTAGCAGCTGATTAATTAATCAGTACCATGAGTGATTAATTGATCGGTAATCGATTAATTAATTAATTGATAGTTAATTTAAAAATTAATGGTTGAATTAATTAATTAACAACACAACATACTATGGTTAATTAATTAACAACATAACATACTATTGCTAATTAATTAACAACATAACATACTATGGTTAATTAATTAACAACACAACATACTAGGGTTAATTAATTGACAACACAACATACTATGGTTAATTAATTAACAACACAACATACTATGGCTAATTAATTGACAACATAACATACTATGGTTAATTAATTAACCAATCAATCAAGTAATAAATCAGTGTAACCATCGATGAATTGATTAGCACCATGACTGGTTAATCGATCGGTAATTAATCGATTGATTAACAGTTAATTGAATTGAATGATTACTGGTTGAATTAATAAATTAATTAATTAATTAATCGCTCAACTTTATTAATCACACAACAATGTAATAATATTTACACTCTTATTTTGTTCTAGGGCACAAATTCCTCCTCAAAATTCCGAATCACGCCTCCATTTTCGATTCATTGCATTTTCATTCCAAGGGAGTGATGGAGTGACGGGATGGGAGAAGGAGTGAAAAGGAGTGAAAAGGAGTGAAAAGGAGTGAAAAGGAGTGAAATTATTTTCAATCGCGAAGAATTTAAAAATAAAAAATTTATGAAAATATTTTATGGAATATTTTTTTTTAATTACGAACCTCTCACGAAATGAGAGTTATATATTGTTAGCTTTTGGAGATCATTTTCTAAGGAACTTAATAATTAAATGTTATAAATATTATTATTATTATTATTATTATTATTATTATTATTATTATTATCATTATTATCATCATCATTATTATTACTACTAGTATTATTAATATTATTGTTAATATTATCATTATTATTATTATTATTATTGTTATTATTACCATTATTATTATTATTATTATTATTNTAGAAGAAGAAGTAGCCAGGCGATAACCTATGGCCATCTTGGCGCCCGCCAGATGAAAGGTGTTTGGCTTATTGGGAAACCGATGACGTTGACGATAGTGATGATGATGATGATGATGATGATGATGATGATGATGATGATGATGATGATGATGATGATGATGATGATGATGATGATGATGATGATGATGATGATGAGAGGGAGGATGAATAAGATAATGGTGACGAATTATGATGATATGGCAGTGATATTTACAAAATAAAAATTTTAAACAATAAATTAAACGCAAAATATTTCCAAACATTTCCAGTTGATGATTTCGAATCGTACTCTAATTGATGAGCTCCTTTCAAATCCATAATGTTTCGACATCCAATCACTACATAAAGTCAACAACAACAACAACATTCCCATAGAGTTCCAACCGGTATTTTGTGTCTGACAGTTTCAGAGGAAGTCCTGAATCCGTTGATGCGATGCTGCCACCCCTTCAGCGTATCTTGGTAGATGCTGGATTCTGTGTCGATGAGTCTGAAACCAGATATGTTGACACCACCGTATTTGAACATGGAGAGGTCGACATTGTCGATGTTCTGAAATGCAACGAATGCATGCATGTTGAATTATGAATTGTGAATTAGCTGGTGAATTTTTTTTTGTGAATTTCACGTTTTAAAATTTGTTTCTTAAAAATTGGGATTGAAAATATGTTTGAAAATATGTTTGCTGTTTTGTGTTTTGGCTTTGATGTGAAGTTGCAATTATTGCAATGTTGGTGTCTCAAGAGAATGTGTTTGAAGAATTAATGTTTTTCCAGCTTTCTTCTTCAAATGTTTTTCGAGAGATTTTTTGCCTTAAATAAAAATTAATAAAATAAATATGAAATAATGTGTCATAATATGATATAATATAAAATAATATGTCATAATATGATATAATATAAAATAACATGTCGTTATTATTAAAAGCAATGTTATTAATAACAGCGTAAATATTTCGAAATAAATATTCACGCAATTAAATTATGAAGTGCAGAATTTATTCTCAACTGAAATTTTTTATTTTCGTTGAATAAAAATTCAAATAAAATAAATATTCCTCCATAAAATATTCAGGATTATATTTTCATGATTGGAATTTTATTGGGAGGCTGCTAAAAATAATCGATGGAATGATGGAATGATGGATGGATGGATGGATGGATGGATGGATGGAGAGATGGCTAGAAGGATGGGTGGAAGGATGAATGGAAGTTCGGATGGATGGATGGAGAGATAGATGAGAGGATGGATGGATGGACGGATGGTGAATGGTTCGCTAAGGGTGATAAAATTGGAATGTACAAGAATTTTGGTTTCTATTTATAGCTTTACTTTTTATTAGTCGCACTCAGCTCTTTGCTGCTCAACGAACTGTAATGGTTCATTGCTTTTAGGACACGTTTGGATGGATGGATGGATATATGAATGGATGGATGGATTGGTGAAAGGATGGAAGAATGGATGGGTGGATGGCTGGATGGATGGATTGAAAATAATCTCACCGATCCAGCAAGTATGTAGTGATACCCGGACCTGTGCATTCCAAGGTTTCTGACCTTTGAAAATAAAATATATTAATTATAATATTAATTATATTGCTATCTACCATTGTATTATTATTCATATCGAATTTATTCATAATTAATATTAATTTATTTCAATTCATTTCAAAAGGTTTATTATTCGGTTAAAATTATTCGGTTCCCCCATTAGTATCCCGGAACAGTATCCTTCTGGCTGCACTCGAGAGTGGTCGGTGTTTTGTTTCATACAAACTCCAATTTCTGTTTATGTTTTCGTGTGCACAAGACGACCTCAAAATATGAATAAACAAATTAAAAAAAAACTATTTGGTTGAGTCTTGTTGAAGCGTAATAACCTTAATTAACTAGTGAAAGTGGAAGCCTCTCATCCCAATGTTTATACTCGCAAATTTCAAATTCGGAATACTTAGTAGAACATTTATACTTTTTAAACATACATACTTTTTAAACATACATACTTATCAAACATACATACTTTTAAACATACATACTTACCAAACATATATACTTATAAAACATATATACTTTTCAAACATATATACTTTTCAAACGTGCACATAATACCAACACTAATAGAGGCACTAATAATTTTCCCTGATAGGAAATAACTAACTTCGCATGTGCAGTAAAACCCAATGACATACTTTATGGGTTTGTAAGCATTAACAAGATTTCTTTTCTATGGCTACATCACAAGAGCCAATCCCTGGAACCCTGGAGCTTTGCAGCGCTAAGAATGTCTTAATGGATATACCACCTGAATTTAAAATTCTTACACGGTTTTGGTGAATTTACGGGCATCGTAAAACAATCGAAAAGAAATTTGAAACAATTGTGAAACATCATAATTTGCTTATTAATTCAGAAGTTGGCTTTCATCAATACAATCTTTTGCTGTAAATGTGAGGAGTGCTTGTAACCTTTGTAAAGGCACAATATATATGGATAATATATGTACTTGTTCCTTTTTTTCACACTAGTACAAGTACTTTTAGAATTTTTAATTTTTAAAAATCCGTTTAGTTCTTTTTCAGGTAAGATCATTTTTAAAGTGCAATTAATTGAATTTAAGCTTAAATGTAAGTTAATTGAGACAGCAGTTTTGAAAAATGGGGAGCTGTGTTGTGAACAAAACTCTGGTCGTGTCAATAATTCCTGACTTGCGATAACTGTGGAAGAAGAACTCGCATTAATGCGATTCAAATGTGAGCTTAATGCAATTCAATGCATCAAAAAAAGGTAACCTTTTCTTCTATTTAGCTGCTAAAATAAATTTAAAAAATAAATTTAGTTTTCATGCTTTTTAAACACTAATCTGACCTTTAAGTGCATCTATTACCTCTTTGCTAAACTTGGTGGTCCAGCCGATGTCAATTACGATATAGATAAGCTGGGAATCTATTAATTGATTTAAAATTAATATTAATATTATTCACACGCTAATGAATTGCAGCTGAAAGTGAAGAGGTAGAATTCAGTCCCAAAATCGGAAATGTTCCTGATGACCAGAAAAGTGACTACGATGAAGATCAACAATGTTCAATCGAAAAAAACCTTTGTGACTTTGAAGCGGATTCCACGAATCATTTTTATGTAGGAAAATAATTTGGATAATTACTCGTAAGAGAACCTCCTGAGTATACTGTCGTCCCTCGTGGGTCACAATGAGGGAAGGTTGTATTATTGGACCTCAGAGGATTCTCGCTTGCAAAGGAGGCAATCAACGTGTCAGGAGACACCAGATATTGGACCTGCAGCAAGAGACTTAGACTTGGCGTGTTCAGATGGGTTGGATTTGATTTTCTCGAAATAGTTCACAACAAATAACAAATAATCTTCTTTAGAACATTGCAATGATGTGATACAATAAAAAAGAAGATAGCACGTAATCATATTTCATGATGCAATGCAAAAAATAAAATTTTTAATTTTTAAAATGCACCAATTCCATGCTGTAACGCAATTGAAAACAAGTTGAAAAAACAAATTTGTTCATGAATTTTACAAAATTTGATCCATCTAGCTTGAATATCATGATATATTCCCATGTTGGGAAATTGAATTAAGCAGATATTAAATGAGTATTTTTTGTGTTCATTATTCATGTAAAGAATAATTTTTATCATTCTGAAACTTATTTGCATTGCTGAATGCTTATGCATTTAAATTGAAAACATTCCTCAATGCACTGTCATGTAAAATTGTTGCTGACATTCAGAAAGAAAACAAAGAACGTCTGGGAATTCTTGACTCAGATATGTCTGAATATGAACAAGGTAAACCTCTTGCTACTCCTGTCATCCTTAAAACTGAACATCAAGAGCTAGCAAAAGCCACGTTCGCCATGGCACAGCAATGTGGTCTTGTAAATCATGTTTCGGCGTTAGTTTGACACAACAGCATCAAACTCTGGAAGAAGGATTGGTGCTTTTTGAACTAGAAAGACTTCTTGGTAAAAAGCTGTTAATGCTTGCTGGTCGAGACCATGTGTTTGAGAGAATCCTTTGTGCCGTGCATAAAGAACTGTTTGGAGTTTCTTCTGGACCTGACGACACACACAAACTCAACACTCTTCACAAACTTTCGCGACAACGTTTGGAACAATGTTGTCAATATCAATATCAACAAGAGTTCAAAAAAACTGCAGATCAGTAATATAGCACTAAAACAAACAGAGATATTATTGTGCAGACTTAGAAACAAATTCTCATCTCCAGACAGAATCAATGTTCTTCCACGTGATGATTAAAGAGAATTTGCAGAACTCATAGTTTTCTGCTTTTGGGAGATGCCTGAGCAAGGTGCACGTTGGATAGGGATCAGGATCAACACATCATGGATGTCGTCAGTTCTACATCCAGCAAACATTTTGGCATTCACTAATCAAGCGGAATGTGGAAAAGATATGCTTGACAAGCTGGAGTCATTCTGTCTTTTAACCCTTGGATGCCTAAGGGGGGGTACAATTGTACTCCTCAGCTAAAACTGGAAGTTGTGTCACCTTAGGCATCCAAGGGTTAACACGCTGTTTTATGTAGAAAAATTGCTCAGTGCATCTGATAGGGATTGACGCTCCTTACAACGATCTTCAGTTGGCATGACACAAATAAATACAAGAAACATGACCCAAGAATTGTAAATGCAGTAACTGAAGCACTTGAGAGACACTTCTGGTATTAACTGAAGATTGTGCAGTCTTTTCGTTGTTTTCAAACCTTCTTTCGGGTGATGAACGACAAAATATTGCTCGCCCTCTAAATCGTGCACCTCTGCTAAAATCACTTGAAAAAGGACACCCACGATTTCCAGGTTATATTATGATTATTATTATTCCACTGTTCCATAGCTTGCAAGTCAATACCGCCTGGTTTATTGTTATTATTATTATTATTATTATTATTATTATTATTATTGTTGTTGTTGGTGTTATTATTGTTGTTAATGTTGTTGATGTAATTATTATTATTATTATTATTATTATTATTATTATTATTATTATTATTATTAAATATAAACGAAAATCCGAATTTAACTGATGTTTGACATTTTAGGGATGAATTGCATTGAAATCATTTTAAAATATATTTAGTGTTTACACATTCAAATATGAATAATATTTGCATTTTAAATGAGGAATTTAAATTTATGTAATAATATAAATAATTAGAGCATTGTAATTAACAATATGATTACAAGTGCAAATAAACAACAAGAATAATTTATATGGCCAGATAACGTAATGAAGAGACTCCACAAAATTATCAAACAGAGCGGATATCGATCAAATCGGTAAGAGTCATTCAGGCATAAATTTGCAAAGATTTACATGAATTTGCTTAAATATTCTGAAAAGGTTGCTGTCAGACACGAAATGATTCCACTACAACCTGTTTCCAGAATGTCTTCATCATCTCCATCATCGTCATCACACACGAAAACATCGCTGTGCACATTGTCGTGAGTAAAGGTTCTTTGCATCTTTTGTATCATGCAAACATCATGCATACAACTGATAAGCACTGCTTCTACAGACAGGAAGAAGTTGTACGAAAAGATTTAAGTTGACAAGAATGTCATGTTACATGTTGAGGGACCTTTTGCTAAATTAAACTAATATAATATTATTCTATTACATTATTATAATATTATTCTACTATTATATTACATTGCATTGCCTTATTTGAAAGAGTCAATTTAAAATTTTAGTTTCACTTGCTCTTAAAAGTTGAGTTACGTACAAAACTAATATTATTATTATTATTATTATTATTATTATTATTATTATTATTATTATTATTATTATTATTACTATTACTATTATTATTATTATTATTATTATTATTATTATTATTATTATTATTATTATTATTATTATTACTATTACTATTATTATTATTATTATTATTATTATTATCATCATCATTACGAACTGCTCTTCATTTCGCCATATCCGTCGGATGATGAAAGCGAAACCATGGCAAATACTTTCCAGGCGTTCGTGGTTTTTCCAAAATTGTGGCAATCAAAAAGTAAATCTCATTTAGTGCCAGGTGATCAGCTTTCAGAGGGAATTTCGTTGTAATTGATAAATAATTAACTATTAATATAAGATAATTTACGCCAAATGATCAATCCCTGCTCTTGGAAAAAAAAACATTTGTCTGTGATTCCCCATGGCAGGCATCATCAGAATCAGATGTTTGGATCAGAAATCCTCCGAAACTCCAAACTTGATTTTATGTCAGGCTTGTTTGGTGTTTTGTTTTGTTTTGTGTTTTTTTTATTTTTTTTATATGTATCAGAGGAAATTTACATTTGGTCAAAGCTCAATTTGATCTGAAATGATGGTGTCGAGCTGGCGTATGAATCCGGTTAAAATTTATTCCTACGCTTGATAATGGACGCTGAAAGTCGGCCATAAATTATTGGTTCGTTGTTTATGGACGATAATAAGGAGGGGCATGAAAGGAGGAACGCAATAAAATTCTGGGGAGGAACATTTCTATCGATCCAGGCACTGTATCCAAGTCTGTACTCTCCCCGGAATCCTACCAATGACTACGCGATGATGACGATGACGATGATGACGGCGATGATGTGGATGATGATGACGGCGATGATGACGACGACGATGAAGATGATGATGATGATGATGATGATGATGATGGCGATGGCGATGATGATGATGATGACGACGACGCTAGATATTTTACAATTACCATTCTACTATTACACAAGGACAACACAACTTTTTTAAATCATTCCTTAAATTTGACATTTTCATTCACACAAATTAGTTATTTACATCGGTTTGATTCAAAAATATGAAAAACAAAATGAAAACATAGAAAGCAACAAATATGGAAAAATTAAATTCAAGGAAATATTCCTTAAATATTCCTTAAATATTCCTTAAATATTCCTTAAATATTCCTTAAAATATTCCTTAAAATATTCCTTAAAATATTCCTTAAAATATTCCTTAAATATTCCTTAAATATTCCTTAAATATTCCTTAAATAGCCCCCTATCAAGTCATTCCAAGTAAAACACGGGGTTAAATGAGGCGGGCCGATCATCCATTGTTGATGACGTTGATTAATTACAGCCAATCAGACAGCAGTATATTTGGAACCAGTGTTGAGATGCTGCTTCTACTGCAGGGTTCGTGCCCTGTGACCCACCGGGTTGATTTCTATTGGATAACGCTAATGACCGTGCTAATTAAATCCGCCAATCAGAGTGGAGAATATTGTGTCATTGTGTGTGTGTGGATTATTTTTAGGGGTAAGTTGATAGGGGAACTTGTACAAAAAATATGATGATGATGATGATGATGATGATAATGATGATGGTGATGATGGTGATGATGATGATGATAATGATGATGGTGATGACACAAATTAACTAACGCAATTTTTATTATTTGAGACCACATTTCAGTTCATAACCTTAAATATAATAATAATAATAATAATAATAATAATAATAATAATAATAATATTAATAACACTACTAATAATAATTGTTATTATTTTAAATTAATAAGCTAGATATATTTCTAAGCACAAATGTCCTTATTTATTCCAGTGAAAGGAGAATGTGTGTGAGACCTTTGTAACAGGAGAGCAGTAATGAAGCTTCGTTGTCTGTCGCTGTTGTTGTTGTTGTTGCTTTGTTGATTTGTTGATTTGTTGTCACGCAACAAAATTACGCATTGTCATGTTGTGTATGTCGCACGATGTCATGTTGCGTGGTTATGCGTTGTTGTTGTTGTTGCTGTTGGCCATAAATTATTGCTGTTGTTGTTGTTGTTGCTGCTGCTGTTGTCGTTGGTATTTTGTTGTTATTGTTCTAAAGTACCTTGGATTGTGATTTTAATAATTTTAATAATATGCACCATTTCCACGATATTAACGGTGATAATGAGATGTTGTTGTTGATGGTTATGACGATGACGCCGATGATGATGATGGTGGTGGTGGAGATGATGATGATGATGATGATGATAGTGGTGGTGGTGATGACGATGATTACTTGCCTGACTGAGGACGGCATTGAAGGCATCAACGGACGAAAGGTCAAGGAAGATATGTTTGTCGGCAAGAGGTTCCGCTTCGTCGATTTGACGCAGTGAAGCGTAACAGTTGTGAATATCATCCAGGTGTATGACATCAAGTTCCACGTTATTCTCACCTTTATTGATGATGGAGTACAGGTGCTCTAGGTGAAAAAGACCTGCAAGAAAAGACATTTATGTTGGTTATTAGGGTGATGGTTATGATTTTTAGAAGCTCTATGAAGATATTGAAGAAGACTAAGAAACATGCAAAATATCACTTCAAATACTATTACTTGGATGATAATAATAATAATAATAATAATAAGAAGAAGAAGAAGAAGAAGAAGAAGAAGAATAAGAAGAAGAAGAAAAAGAAAAAGGAAAGACAACAATATTTTGGGATAAAACTGTATTACTGGTAGATCAACAATAATTGCAAAAAGACCAGACGCAGTGATTCATGATAAAGAACACGTGCTTAATCATAGATACAGCAGTCCCAGGTGACTTAAATATAATTCAAAAAGAGGCAGAGAAGGTGAATAAGTACAGGGAATCACAGAATGGATCGCCAAGACCTACATTATACCTGTAGTGATTGGTGTTCTGGGAACAATGAGCAAAAACCTCACAACAAACTTAGAAGAAATACCAAGCAATCCATCAGCACATGAGCACATGAGCACATCAGAAAATCAGCACATGAGCACATGAGCACATCAGCACATCAGCACATGAGCACATCAGCACATGAGTGCCAGAAGGCGGCCTTACTCGGAACTGCTGCAATCCTAAGGAAAATACTGGGTTGAATCCTTTGGACCCTGGCAGGGACCTGGATTTAACTAACACCAGTTCAAGAAACTATGACACTCGAAATATTAATGATAATAATAATAATAATAATAATAATAATAATAATAATTACAATAATAATAATAACAATAATAATAATAATAATAATAATAATAATAATAATAATAACAATAATAATAGTAACAATAGAAGGCACAGATAAACTAATAATGAATCAATAAATTCTTCATTCATCTGATTAAATATTAATTGCAATTATAGCTATTATTATTATTATTATTATTATTATTATTATTATCATTAATATTATTATTA